>JAVRXN010000005.1:5360000-5645000 GCA_033556935.1 Timema podura
TTCGGTTCATTAGAACGAGAGTTCGGTTCATTAGACCGAGAGTTCGGTTCATTAGACCTAGAGTTCGGTTCATTAGACCTAGAGTTCGGTTCATTAGAACGAGAGCGGCTGTAATCTTTTGAGCGGGAGTCTTGTCATGTTCCAGTCGGATGCAAGTTGTTTTTAGCACCGCGTCTTACTACCCGTTCGGGTTGTAAGCTTATTTACTACTACGCTAATGTTTTTTAATGACGAGGAAGGTTATATTTAGAGGAAGTGTAGCCGCATTTTGCGTGGAAGGAGAGTAGAAAAACCACCCTCAATACACCCGATCGAGATTTGAACCACGATCTCATAGTCATGTTCAGTCCAGTCTACTGCGAGAGTGGCGCCTCAGACTATTCGACCACCAAGACTATTAGTACAGTAAAGTTCTTATAGACGTCACCTGGGACCTAGCCAGGGTACTTCCTCTTTACGATCGACCTCCCGTGCCACTACGGGGACAGCCGCAACCGCAACCGGAAGTGAGAGGAGACACAATGGATGTTAGAGGCATGTGACCGCGGCGACAAATGGAGCGGAGCTCGGAGTCCATTGTTCGAACACCTCTTGGAGGAGAGCTCCTCCTAATTATCTACAGGACGTCAGAGAACTTGAAAAAACAACAAGAACTTCATTCAGACTCATTAACAACAGAATGGCCGCATGGTTTAAGGCGCTACTCTCGCAGTAGACTGGACCGCCGATGACGGGGAGATCAAGGTTCGAATATCAATCGGGTGTACTGAGGAAATTTTCCCCAAAAATGGTTTCCCAACTCCCTCTGTCAAATTCGGGTGCACTACCTCTGAATTCACCCTTTATAATTCCTAAAACCCCTAGCATAGTTAGTACATAAGAGTATAACCCAAACGGGTAGTAAGACGCGGTGCTAAAAAACTATCTATACATCTTAATAGTTAATATTATTTTAAGTGTCTTATTAGGAATAAAAACTTAGGGGGGGTGGGGAGGTTTACTTTAAATGCAAATATCTCAACCAATAAAAAAATATGGAAAAGTTGGCACCAAGCTAGTATGCTTTGCTTGACCCTGATTTGGGGGGTGACCGAGGTTAGAATCACTGCCGGCTTGTTTTCCATTTTATTTACCGGCAGATATACGTGCAATTTCTAATCCATAGGAACCGCGACACTAAACACCAAACCCCTCCATGCCTGTTTCGTAAAGTCGTAGTACTTTTAAAAATTAAAAATATTTTAAGAAATAACATGGAATTTTACTACTATAAAGCCACATGGCTGACTCACTCACTCACCGACATTAATGTTTACCCACTTACAGATGAGCTAGAAATTTGAAATTTGACAAACTTATAGCTTCTAGCTTTGTAACCGACGGGACGATTCCAAAAATTTAAAAATTTTAATTTCTAACCCCGAAAAAATTCTAAACAACCCTGGAATTACATTAACTTACATCCATTTACAAATAAAACTCACGGGGATTTGAGGGCGGAGCCCCCAACGAGCAAAGCGAGTATATTTTCTAAAACCAATAGTTTCTGAACTAGGAGCAAACATGTATTTTTATGGAGTACTTAGAAATGTGACATTTATTGTTATGCTCTTTAGCAGACAGAGATGCTTTTCATTTCTCAATGTTTCTGTAACATTATATTATTATATGTATGATATTTGATGGAGTGTTTCTGCAACAGTGTGTATTATGTCGCTTCAAAGATTCTACAAGTTTTTTTTTAGTAAATGTCACTATTTCAATATTAAAGAGAGAAAGTCTGTTTGGCGCGCCGTACCATTTATTATTAATTAATTTAGCACCGCGTCTTACTACCCATACGGGTTATACGCTTAAGTACTAATTACACTAATGGATTGCGAATCGGGAAGATTGAACTTAGAGGAAGTGAGCCCGCATTTGCGTGGAGGGAGAGTGGAAAACCATTTAGGGAAAAACCCCCACCAGTTCACCCAACCGAGATTCGAACCTCGATCTCCCCGTCCTCGGTGGTCTGGCTCAACACGACTGGCACGTTAGCCAACTACGCCACCGAGGCCGTACTATTTATTGTTTTAGACCGTGGTAATTCATCGTCTGGAAGTTTATACGTCTTGTAAGTTCATTATGAAACTATGATGTAGGCCTATAGTCGATCCGCCGGTCAAAGAAACGTTCTCAAAGTTCAAATTGTAACTATATATATCGGTGATCGATCATCCATACGCAATGGGCTGTATTCTCAGGGTGGCCACAAAAACTCATAAATAAATTCCCTGACACAAAAACCAAAATGTCCTTGGCTAAAACCTATTTCGGGATTTATAAAGATGTTTAGAAAAATACCTAAATACTCAATCTATTAAATATTATTATTATTATTATTATTAGCACCGCGTCTTACTACCCGTTCGGGCTATACGCACCTACGCTAATGTGTAATGGTAGGGTGATTGTGAGATGAAATGGAGGACCTACAGTTTAACGTGGGATCCGAACCACGATGGAGGCCTGGCATTCCACATATTCACAAGTTGTGATTAATACACGTCTTGTCAGAGTTGAAGGAAGGGTTTGGCAATCAGCTAAATCTGTGCCGGGACCGAGGATTGAACCCCGGACCCCCAGCACAGAAGTCCGACACCTTACCCCTAGACCGCCAGGTCACCGAGTAAATATAACCAACCTTTGTATTTTGAAACGTGGAGTGCGTTGAATGAAGCCAGAGCCTAGAAATAAGATTTAAGTGCTAATTAAAAAGAACCTAATTAAAAGAATCACTCGAGTTTGATTGGTTTGGAAAGATAGCCGATACGGGTTTCAAAGATAAACGTTAATTACTAAAGTTAATTAGTATTCAATCCAATATACATTTACCTGGGACTGGACTACCTTCAATCAGGGGTGGGCGAACTACGGCACGAAAAGGGGTCAGAGACACGAAGAACAGTAGAGCATCGAGAATACGTGACGTCAAAAATCCGGATCGCCAAGAAGAAATAAACACACTGGTATCAATACAAGAAACATGGCCGCCAAAAAACGCACCTCAAACCGTGTTGAAAAATAAAATCGGAGACTTTTTTTTACTGTTATATTTTTGTCTTATTTTATTCCTTCAGAATTTGTTATATTTAGCAACAACAACAAAATGTGTAAGTTCGTTATTTAAAATAAAAATAAAATGTTTCTACCTCAACACTGAGTTTTAGTAAGTATCCCGTCTATGGTTGTGTTTTTATTTTTGTTATAGGGACTATTTTCGATAGTCGATCCCCAATTAGTCTTAATTATCGACCCTTTTATCTAATGCACATGTCAATGCAGCATTAATTAGGCCTATAGTCAGATTTTGGTGGAAGAAACTTTTAGAAAATACAAACATAATTAATGAGGTCAGCAACGATCACATTTTATTGCAGTAAACCTCGGTGGTCTTGGGGTAAAGTGCTCGACACAGTACCAGATGTAAGCGAGTTCAAACCCAGCCGGGGTTGACGGATTGTTCTTGAGTTCGTAGCGCAACTTCCTTCGGAAGGGAAGTAAATCCGTTGGTCCCATGGCACATGTGGCATATAAAATAACCCTGTAAGGTAAATGAAAATACCTTTCACGGGAAAATTGGTGGGCCCTTTCGCTCTTGCTCATAGAATCTCTCGTGTGTTGATATAACCAGTCTGTTTAGAAAGTGCACGTCAAATACCTCAAATAAAAAACTAAATTATTTCTTTATCGGTGTTATTTTTTTAGGCGCACTCAGTTTACCCTGAAAGGTATCAGTCTTACCTTGACGGATTACACCATGACCCTATCTTATAAGCTGTACCATAGTGGAACAATGTAAGGTAAGCTTCCTACTTCGCAAGGTAAACCAAGGCTACAGTCCAAGGACAGTATCTGACACCTACAAAAGCTACTATCATCACGTATGAATACATAAACTCAAGTGATATGCAGTTGTTCCTTTTGATAGATATCAACTATCTTTATAAAAAAATTAATTGTTACTAATTTTGGCATGTATTTTATAAAATACCTTTTCTAGGAAAATTGGACTGACTGTAGGTATTGAAATCAATTAAACGTGACAGCTGCAGATCTCATGACTTGACGTATGATATACGTGGGGGGGGAGTCTTAATAACTTTCCTTCCAGTCAGTACCCTGAATACTGTTCTAGATTCTCCCATTCGCGCTGCATGTCCTGCTCACCGTGATCTACGAGAATGTATTATCCTAACAATATCTTGTGATTAGTACAGGGTATCTAAATCACCATTATGTAACCTCCTCTACTACTCTTTAACTTCATTCCTTTTTGAACCACATTTAAAAAAAAAGTTTTTTCTTTCTAAAATGTAGTTTCCACGAAAATTGGATCGTTACTACACATTAAAAAGTTACAGTTGCAGATATGACGACGTATAAATGCATGAAAGTTGTTTACCAAGTTATCTGAATGGGGTGCGCTATCTCCCCTCTCTTGTAAATGAAGACAAGTCGAGAAGATGTCAGGCTGGTGACCCTGGCCGGTCATTTCCAGCGACAAGTCCCCCACCTTGACCCGTACAACCGGGGCCTTATTATCCGGTGTCCAGTGCCGACCAAAGCACAAATTGACTACCAATGTGTTCAGAGTAATATTGAGGATGACAAACGTCCTCATATTTAAAAAGGGATGGAATCCCGGATAATCGAATCACAAGGGGAAAGGGATGTCTTCGTAGACTTTTATTTTAATTTTTAATATTCAATCAACAGGAATCCCTAGTCCCATAGTCTAAAACATATCTCTGACAAGACAGGACTGTGGCAGGAAGATCGGGGATCGAATTCTAGTTGGATGTACTGAGAAAGTTTTTTTCTTAAATGCCTTTTTTACTCTCTCTCTGCGCAAATGCTAGTATATTTCCTCTAAATTTCACCTCCTCGTCCCTAGCCTATTAATGTAAATATGCGGATAACCAGAATGGGCAGTAAGACTCGGTGTAAAAAAATAGTTTGTCTGTCATAAGCATTACGTGATTTACCGCACGCGGACGTCGGAGATTTTAAGGTTTGGATTTGATTTTTTAATTAATCAAAAACTTGGCCGGAAGGAATAAATTCAATAGTTTTTTAACTCGTCTGTTTGAAACTAAGAAAAGATACTTCTGCTTGTGGATAATATAATATTATTAGTCAACAAATAATTATTCCCAAATAGAATGATATGAGTAAATCTCAGTCAATGTTTGTAATAAACAACCTTCTGGCAATCATCAACACCTCTCCTACCGTGGATAGGGTTTAGCTATGAGACACATGTGAAGTCAAACAGAGTGTACACATGTGAAACTGTGAGCAGAATGCATGTGCACTTTGCAATGCATGTCGGTCGTGGTTTGTTAGAACAACTGAAGCGTTGCTTGGCGAGATGCAAACAGAGAAATCTAACGTACGTGAATCCCTCATCGTGTCAAACCTAACAGGATGTATGTAATGAAGGGTGGAATGTCAAACCTAACAGGATGTACGTAATGAAGGGTGGAATGTCAAACCTAACAGGATGTACGTAATGAAAGGTGGAATGTCAAACCTAACAGGATGTACGTAATGAAGGGTGGAATGTCAAACCTAACAGGATGTACGTAATGAAGGGTGGAATGTCAAACCTAACAGGATGTACGTAATGAAAGGTGGAATGTCAAACCTAACAGGATGTACGTAATGAAGGGTGGAATGTCAAACCTAACAGGATGTACGTAATGAAGGGTGGAATGTCAAACCTAACAGAATGTACGTAGTGAAGGGTGGAATGTCAAACCTAACAGGATGTACGTAATGAAGGGTGGAATGTCAAACCTAACAGGATGTACGTAATGAAGGGTGGAATGTCAAACCTAACAGGATGTACGTAATGAAGGGTGGAATGTCAAACCTAACAGGATGTACGTAATGAAAGGTGGAATGTCAAACCTAACAGAATGTACGTAGTGAAGGGTGGAATGTCAAACCTAACAGGATGTACGTAATGAAGGGTGGAATGTCAAACCTAACAGGATGTACGTAATGAAGGGTGGAATGTCAAACCTAACAGGATGTATGTAATGAAGGGTGGAATGTCAAACCTAACAGGATGTACGTAATGAAAGGTGGAATGTCCAAACCTAAAGGATGTACGTAAAATGTAGAAGGGTGGAATGTCAAACCTAACAGGATGTACGTAATGAAGGGTGGAATGTCAAACCTAACAGGATGTACGTAATGAAAGGTGGAATGTCAAACCTAACAGGATGTACGTAATGAAGGGTGGAATGTCAAACCTAACAGGATGTACGTAATGAAAGGTGGAATGTCAAACCTAACAGGATGTACGTAATGAAGGGTGGAATGTCAAACCTAACAGGATGTACGTAATGAAGGGTGGAATGTCAAACCTAACAGGATGTACGTAATGAAGGTGGAATGTCAAACCTAACAGGATGTATGTAATGAAGGGTGGAATGTCAAACCTAACAGAATGTACGTAGTGAAGGGTGGAATGTCAAAACCTACAGATGTACGTAATGAAGGAGGTGGTGGAATGTCAAACCTAACAGGATGTACGTAATGAAAGGTGGAATGTCAAACCTAACAGGATGTACGTAATGAAGGGTGGAATGTCAAACCTAACAGGATGTACGTAATGAAAGGTGGAATGTCAAACCTAACAGGATGTACGTAATGAAGGGTGGAATGTCAAACCTAACAGGATGTATGTAATGAAGGGTGGAATGTCAAACCTAACAGGATGTATGTAATGAAGGGTGGAATGTCAAACCTAACAGAATGTACGTAGTGAAGGGTGGAATGTCAAACCTAACAGAATGTACGTAGTGAAGGGTGGAATGTCAAACCTAACAGGATGTACGTAGTGAAGGGTGGAATGTCAAACCTAACAGAATGTACGTAGTGAAGGGTGGAATGTCAAACCTAACAGGATGTATGTAGTGAAGGGTGGAATTCAAACCTAACAGAATGTACGTAGTGAAGGGTGGAATGTCAAACCATAACAGGATGTTACGTAGTGAAGGGTGGAATGTCAAACCTAACAGGATGTACGTAATGAAGGGTGGAATGTCAAACCTAACAGGATGTATGTAATGAAGGGTGGAATGTCAAACCTAACAGGATGTACGTATTGAAGGGTGGAATGTCAAACCTAACAGGATGTAGTAGTGAAGGGTGGAATATCAAACCTAACAGGATGTACGTAGTGAAGGGTGGAATGTCAAACCTAACAGGATGTACGTAGTGAAGGGTGTGCCTAATTATGATGGATGTCAAACCTAACAGAATGTACGTAGTGAAGGGTGGAATGTCAAACCTAACAGGATGTACGTAGTGAAGGGTGGAATGTCAAACCTAACAGAATGTACGTATGAAGGGTGGAATGTCAAACCTAAAGGATGTAATAAATTACGAGTAAGGTGGAATGTCAAACCTAACAGAATTGTAAAACTAGAAGGGTGAATGTCAAACCAGCAAAATAACTAGACAGATAAATATAAATGTAATAATGGAATAAATCTAACATGATGTATAATAGGTTTGAATGTCCAACTATCAAGTTTCATAAAATAAAATTTTACAGAAAAATAAAAAAAAATTCTTCAGTAAAATTTATATATATTTTGTCTTAAAAAAAACCCCATCTATTTATACTACACTATTAACAGACATCATTAGCTGTACAAATACTTATAGCGCATCATTATAATATACATATTTACTGAAACCATTCATTACTGACTGTACATACTTTAGCGCCATTCATTACCGACTGTCCATACTTTAGCACCCATTCATTACTGACTGTACCATACTTTAGCACCCATTCATTACCGACTGTCCATACTTTAGCACCCATTCATTACTGACTGTCCATACTTTAGCACCCATTCATTACGACTGTCCATACTTTAGCACCCATTCATTACTGACTGTCCATACTTAGCACCCATTCATACTGACTGTCCATACTTTAGCACCCATTCATTACTGACTGTACATACTTTAGCACCCATTCATTACTGACTGTACATACTTTAGCACCCATTCATTACTGACTGTACATACTTCAGCACCCATTCATTACTGACTGTCCATACTTCAGCACCCATTTATTACCGACTGTACATACTTCAGCACCCATTCATTACTGACTGTACATACTTCAGCACCCATTCATTACCGACTGTACATACTTCAGCACCCATTTATTACCGACTCTGTCCATACGGTACTGATCAGGTAAAAATGGCACCATCACAAGCAAATCCCATTCTTTCTAATCATCTGACAACCTGGGTGTGTTTAGTTCATGACCTACACCCATGTCAGTCATATTGTGAATAGATAATAATTTGAACCGTCACATTTATACGAAGGGTAGAGTGAACGACCCCCAGCCGGATGTAATCAAGGTGGTTTATTTCCCAAATTTAGTTTAGGGGCCACCCCCTTAAATTACGTAGGGCTTTTTTAAGAAATTATTTTCGACCCTCCACGCAAGAGATCGTAGGACCCCCCCCCCCCCACCTCCCACATACATTGAGTAATTTTTTAAGATTTGGTAAATTAGATTGTTTTAATCGTTTAGTTATTTTTATACATAAGAAATGGTAACAAATCGAGTGATGTAAAATTGTAAAGTACTTTAATCACAGTAAGTGAACGAAGTGAAATTTTATAATGAAAATATTTTTAAATTTTGTCTCACAATAAACAATGATTAAAAAAAACCTTACGTAAGATGTATTCTTGACCCATCTCCCCCTTGTAAGAAAATACTGGAGCCTCCCTCCCTCCCCCCACCCTGAGACCAAGGAGAAGACTAAAGAGTATCTGATACTAAGATAAAACACCTGTTATGTAAAATGTTGGGCAAGTCTAAGTAGGAGACGCATAATTTAACCAAAAAAAGACTTCCTAAAGGTGCTTCTCAAGACTCTCAAAGTGTCGTTGCGCAAGGTAGAAGTTGGATGAGCAGCTTTCACAAGGGTGGCCCCCCAATGAGTCTTCATGAGCCTTTCAGACATCGAGAGAGTAATGTCTGTGCGCCCATTCCCACCTGCCTGCATCTCCTTCTTCCACCAGGCTCCAATTAAACACACAATAACCAACTAGTAAACGCTACTCGCTCAACAGCTAATTAAACCTTTTATTATCTCACGGACAATGGAACAAATTTTCCGTCCGAAGACAAAGCGCGCGAACTTTCTAAGCGCATCTCGAAGAAACAGTGGGCGCGAGCATGAAACTGTTCTTCAGACTAGTTTCCAACGGAGGGGGGGGGGGGGGGCCTCAGACTAGGACGTGGTCAAGAGCACTGAAACGTTGTGTTTCTTCTCCCCCCCCCCCCCATAGTAAGAGTATTGGTTTGGTTTATCTCCGTATTTAATGCAAGGTTGCAAGATTATACTTAAAAATAAATGGTACAACACAACCGTACAAACTTTTTTAATATAGTGTATTAGTGTATAGTGAAAAAGATTTTCAAAAAATAAGTTATTTCTAAACCATCCACAAATAATTAATATTTGTAAAAATAATAATATAATCTTATTCATCATTTAAATTATTCTCAGATACCATTTTGAGCTCAATCTTAGAGGCGATTTTTGAAATATTTCAAATTATTTGTCATAAGAAAACCACCCTTATATTAATTTAGTTAAAAAAAAAACCTTGTTTTATCAACAGGTAAAATAGTCTCCAAATACTAATTTTAAACCAAATCGTTCGAGCCTTTATTAAAATATTCAAATTCTTAAAAAATAAGTAATCAGTAAAGTACCCGAGCGAGGGCTAGGATATAAATAAAAAACAGTCCTGAGCTATTGTCCTTATACTACTCTACACAGAAAACATCGCATCTAGCTAGTGGCCAAGCTCTAGAGTATGAGGGGTGAGAGAAGAGTTCTAGTACAGTCAGTACCAAATGGCAAATGGGACATAAGTCCTTCATTGTGAATAGTTGGTTTAGGTATCCGTAATGTTGGTCAAAAAAGGTAAAAATATAAAGTAAAAACATTGTACACAAAACTAGTGAAAGTCCTAAACTATCGAACTTCACGCCCCCTCTCAGTAAGCTGACCGGAATGTACAATCCAGAACGTCAAGACAGCGGCTGATGACGCGTATTATTGGTCTCCCACCTTCAGTAGTTGACATTCTTTCCACATGCGATGTAACATATAAATATCAAGTTTGACTTTTCTAAGTGAACATTAGTTCGCTTATTACATAATAGATAGATGGCTTTTTTCAATACTAGCAGCATCACAATTTGTTGTTAATTGACAAGGCATTTTGCTAACATGACAGAAATAAAATATTTCACTTTCGTTTTAGTGATTTGGTGCGAAATTAAATAATATTTTTTTTTCAAGCACCGCGTCTTACTACCCGTTCGGGTTATACGCTCATATTCTAACTACGATAGTGGTTTTAAGGGTTAGGAAGGTTATATTTATAGGAAAGGTACCCGCATTTGTATGGAAGGAAAATGGAAAACAATTTTTTTAAAACCTCAGTAGGCCCTACACCGACCGAGATTCGAACCACGATCTCCCCGTCAACGGCAGTCTAGTCTACTGCGAGAGTAGCACCTTAGACCATGCGGCCACCGAAGCGGGTTTAAACCGATACTAACGAGAATAATTGCACCAGGTGACCTGGAGGTCTAGGGGGCACTGAGGGTCCGGGGTTCAATCCTCGGTCCCGGCACAGATTTATCTGACTACCAAACTCTTCCTTCACCTCTGACAAGACGTGTATTAATCACAACTTGTGAATGTGTGGAATACCAGGCCTCCACCGTGGTTCGGATCCCACGTTAAACTGTAGGTCCTCCATTTCATTTCACAATCACCCTACCATTACACATTAGCGTAGGTGCGTATAAACCGAACGGGTAGTAAGACGCGGTGATAATAATAATTAATAATTATTATTATTTTTATTATTGCACCTCATTACTGCGATCGTTCTATCATTCTGGTCAACTCGATTGAAGTGTTTTGTGGAATGGATTGTATTTAATTAGCAGTTTTTCTATACCTATAGTAAATTAAATTAAATGACTTCAGTTGGTTCACCCTACACGAACATTTCCGTAATGGCGGTCGCAACGCTAGCGAGAGGGGAGATTTCCTCCTTGTGCTCGGTTTATTTTTAGCGGTTGCAGTTGAAATCGTTATATCCGCCCATCTAGACAAAAACAACCTGGAAACAAGAAGCCAGAGGGCTCCGATATAGAAACAAGTGATTGTTTTTCAGTCGATTAGCACCAGGCTTCTATTCGGAGCCCAATTGTTCCTCTGACACGTGGAGGAGACCCAAGGCCGTTTATTAAGTCCTCATTCGGGCGTCCGCCAATCCTATTTGACATGAAGTGTTTGTTATTCGTGATTGGTTCACCCCCGAGACATCTAAACACGGCCCTCAATGTTCGAGAGGTGATTAAATATAGTCCAGGGTGGAGGTCACTAATTATATTTTAACACGATCCAACACACATCGGCAGATAAGCAGACCTGAGGCTTCAGGTTTGTCATTGACGGGGAGGTCGGGATTAGAATTACACCAGAGGTTTTTATTCGTAAATTGTTTCTCATTATCCCTCCACGCAAATGCGGGTGTACCTCTTCTAAACTCTACCTTTCTCATCCCTATTCCAATGGTGTGACGGTAAATAGGACATGTTGCAGAAAAAAAGGGTCCACTTGAGGAATGTACTGTATCTCCGCGGTCAGAAATGCTTTTTTATAAAGATATTGATAAAGAAATACTTGGAGAGCTTTGAAATGTGGTGTTGGAGAAGACTGGAGAAGATCAGGTGGACAGACAGGGAGACAAATGAACAAGTCCTAAGAAGAGTGGTGGGAAGATCAGGTGGACAGACAGGGGGACAAATGAACAAGTCCTAAGAAGAGTGGTGAGAAGATCAGGTGAACAGACAGGGGGACAAATGAACAAGTCCTAAGAAGAGTGGGTGAGAAGATCAGGTGGACAGACAGGGGGACAAATGAACAAGTCCTAAGAAGAGTGAATGAGAAGATCAGGTGGACAGACAGGGGGACAAATGAACAAGTACTAAGAAGAGTGGGTGAGAAGATCAGGTGGACAGACAGGAGGACAAATGAACAAGTACTAAGAAGACTGGGTGAGAAGATCAGGTGGACAGACAGGGAGACAAATGAACAAGTACTAAGAAGAGTGGGTGAGAAGATCAGGTGGACAGACAGGGGGACAAATGAACAAGTACTAAGAAGAGTGGGTGAGAAGAGAACCATTTTGGATGTGATTCTTCGGTACAAAGCAAACTGGATCGGACACATCCTTAGGAGGAACTGTCTTCTGCACGACGTCATAGAAGAAAAGGTTGAGGGAAAGAGAAGCTAAGAAAGGAGGAGGATTCAAATATTGGAAGACTTGAAGGAAAGAAGAAAATTCTGGGAGCTGAAGGAGGAGGCAGAGGACAGGGTGCATTGGTGGTTTAGGTTTACTGACGAAAGGAATGGACCTGTCGTAAGACAAAACACCTTTAATAATAATAATACTCCAGTTTTCTTACGAAAAGAAAGGAATGATTATGAAAGCCAGAAAAGTTACTAGATATACTTTCACGCCTTTATGTATACGTCAAGTTGTGTGATATTTAGCTGTCACTTATGATAGATATTTAATTTAATTTATTTGAGGTAATTAACGTGCAATTTCTGAACCGACTGATTATATCAGCAGACAACTTAAAAATTAAATCTAGAACAGACACAGCATCCAAATTCCAGTCGTTAATTCATCCCTATGAAAGGGTAAACCCACATTTCATTAATGATAAAAAAAATTGTTTGACCATGTCGGATATCGAACCTGGGACCCATTGGCTCAGTATACTAACACGCTACCGACTGAGCCAAGGTCTCGGACGATATAGAGCAAATGTTATCAATGTTAGCCATTAAAAAGTTTCTATTTTTTTGAAAAAAAGGTACTTCAAATATCCATTCGTAAGAAAATTAAGGTATATTTTACTCTTGTAAGTGAATTACAACTTTTAAGGAAAAACTGTTGTGCAAACCACACTTGTGTGAAATCTCTTCCGAGAAAGACGTACACAAAACAGCGTTCGTTGTACGTCCGGGAAACGGTTTTGAGCAAATCTACGGTCTGCGTTCAAACGCTTTCAATGCAAATGTGAGCCCGATCTCTCATGCGTCACTTGGACGCAGGAAACTGTTTACTCCTTCGTACGAATAACAGAGATGCACTTTAGATATATTTAGAAAATGGATGGCGGAACGTAGCTTGATGGATAGTCACTAAGGTTGTGTGTGTGTGTGTTTTTTTTAAACCGGAATGGAACTACGAAAACTTTTTACAGAGAAAGCCAACAACATTCAGAGACTTAACGATTCCAGCCTCACTTTCATGGAATGGACATTAACTTCCATGGGAAATGAGGAGAAACAAAGGTGATAACAAACTCTAAAGAAAGTCGCAACATTTAAACTTCAAAATCACCCGCTTCGGTGGCCGCGTGGTCTAAGGCGCTACACTCGCAGTAGACTACAGTAGCCCCATGGCTTCTTTGGTGTTAAATGACAGCTCACAGCTGACAGCTGACGGCTTTGAAAAGCTACCAGACCAAATTATGTATCCCTCCGCCGAACCATATGATCTGCAAAAATTGTGTGTTTAGCAGCTATCACTTCTTGACAGTCAAAATTTAGATATATACCTAAATAAGAATTAATAGCCAGAGCTATTATTTATGCTTATTAGTGGGGATTACTCCACCTAGATATCATATTCTGAAAATTGAAAAATGACACCTGGACACGGGAATCGAACCCGGGACCTCTGACTTAGTACGCCAATGCTCTAACCACTGAGCTATCCAGGATTCGTCTCGTGCCCAGGGTCATTCTTCACTCATATTTTAAGGCAGAGTCTATGATGGACTTAGCAGAAATCGTCGGCTACAAATCCATCATAGACTCTGCCTTAAAATATGAGTGAAGAATGACCCTGGGGCACGGGACGAATCCTGGATAGCTCAGTGGTTAGAGCATTGGCGTACTAAGCCAGAGGTCCCGGGTTCGATTCCCGTGTCCAGGTGTCATTTTTCAATTTTCAGAATAATATACCTAAATGTTGACTGTCAGAAGTCAGCTGTGAACTGTCAGTCAGCACCAAAGAAGCCATGGGGCTACTGTAGACGGGGAGATCGAGGTTCGAATCTCGCTCAGGTGTACTCAGGCGGGTTTTTACAAAATGGTGTTTCACTTTCCGTCCACACAAATGCGGGTACACTTCCTTGAAATATAGCCTCCTTAATCCCTAAAACTATTAGCGTGATTAGTATATAAGCGTATAGCCCGAACGGGTAGTAAGACGCGGTGATAAAAAACGAAAACTTCAAATTGTGATACATCACATTTTAAAAGAACTTCGAGCGCCAGTGGTTCTCAAACTGTGGTACGCAAGCAGCTCTAGACGGGATATTGGCGAAATGGCAAGAGAACAAAAAAACGTGGCAGGGGGATTTTCAAGGCGATCGAGGGAATTCATCTCAGAACAAACCCAATTTGACCGTAAAAAGTTTTCACCTGAGCCCTTGGATTACTATGGCTTCACACGTTCGCCGAAAAAACTAGCAAAGAACAGAAACGTGGTCACGTGACGCGCTCTAAGACAATCACGAGATATCCCGCGCGAGCTGTTCTGCTAAAGTTCAACTATTCTCTATTTTGTCCGCTCTTCCTGAGATGTTCGGGAAGGGAGAACCAATCAAATCTCAGAACCAGCCATCTCTAATCAGTGCGCATGCGCTGTAGAGCTAGAAGCGAGCAGACAGCCTCGTTGTCCGTTGAGAGGAGATTTGTAATAACCCGTTAATGTAAAGCTTGTATCGATGTATTGGATTGTGCCACGACACAGCGTTATAATTTGTAAACATCATCGGGGGAATTATCTAAAATATATGTTTATACACTAGAAAATAAAATATGTAGGTAATCAGCTGTTTAAAGTTAGCGTTGCAAAGCATCATGGGTCAACATACAACGAGTGAGTTGCTGCGTGTGAGGAATGCCAGGCCTCCATCGTGGTTCGGATCCCACGTTAAACTGTAGGTCCTCCATTTCATCTCACAATCACCCTACCATTACACATTAGCGTAAGTGCGTATAACCCGAACGGGTAGTAAGACGCAGTAATAATAATAATAGTAATAATAATAATAATAATAATAATAATAATAATAATTGCTGCGCCATTGAGGAAAATTCTGCTTTCTATTTTCGGCGGACGTACGAATCAAGCTCTACGTGGTCAAGCGCTACCGACCGGACAGAACTAAGAACAGGTGTTTTGTTGTTTTTGACGGGAGTGTACGGAGAACATCCGGAGCAGGTTGTCTGCGGATGTCGTGGAGGAGGAAGCCAAGAGGAACCGGCCGGTCTGACAACTGATGCACACAAACCATCTCAAGGTCTCGAGCGAGATCTTCAGGACTTTATATATCTTCAAAGATAGAACCTGTATCTCACCGTCGTCAGTCGAGAGTGACGCCTTAGACCATGCGGCCAATGTTGACCGTACGTATGGAACGATCACGTGACCCGAGTCAGTGTAAGGAATGTCTTGTCGAGGCTCGTGGAGGAAGTCTCCCCCTCCAACTCTTTCCACAACAAGTGGTGAGCTAATATTAGAACCTCCCTATTGATGATTCTTACCCACCTCCCTGGCAGACATTGGCGTGGTTCACTTCCCGGCTAGGCCGAGTTTGCGTCTGCATTTTCTCTCTCTCTCTTACTAACCGTCCGGGTTATACGCTTATGTACTCATTACTCTAATGGTCTAACGCGCTACTCTCGCAGTAGACTAGACTGCCAATGACGAGGAGATCAAGATCCCAGTCGGGTGTACCCCTAAATTATTTCCTCCACTCTCTCCACGCAAATGCTGAACATTTCCTCTAAATTCAACCTTCCTTATCCCTAACACACTAGCGTAATTAGTACAAGCGTATAAACCGAATGGGTAGTAAGACGCGGCGCTAAGAAAAAAAAAAAAATTTCCTCCTTTTATTTGTTTAGTTAAAGAGTTTCAACTGAAATAAGATACTACAGGAAGCACCCTGAAATATTTATATTTTAAAAAGAACTTCCCTCTCATAATTTCATTTCGCCATCATCTCTTCTAAAAAAAATAAAAAATTCATTACCCGGCATTCATCACGTAGAGTTCCGAGCTTTCCGCTTGGCCGGTTAACCCGACTTTCCACGGTTACGCGGATGTTTGCGAAAGTTCCGATACATATTTTGACATGAATAATGAGGCTTGACCGTCGCTAGGAGAAAAATTGCTATTTTCATAGAACACCAAACATACCAGCAACGTGTCCCGTAAAATAAAAGCCCGTATGATTCATTTACAAACCAACCGATGAAGGTCAACAGCTATGACCTAAATTTAAATTTAAAACAAAAAACAGTACACCCAACTTGAGAGAAAATACATCAGCAAAAAATAAAAACAGAAAGCCTGGTTGAATTATTTCAATAAGTATCGTAGGAATAGTCGTAGCATTTTTTTTATTTATCTGAGGTACTTAACATGCACTTTCTGAACCGACTGATTATGTCAGTACACTAGAATTTCTATGAGCAAGAGCAAAAGGGTCCACCATTTTTGCCGGTAAAGGTATTCTCACAAACCTTCCAGGGTTCTTTTACACGCCACAATCAACATTGGACCTGACGGCTTTACTTCCCCTCCGAAGGAAGTTGTGCTACGTATTTTTATCGCTCAACCAAGATCCGTCAACCTCGGCTGGGTTTGAACCGACTAACATCGGGTCCCTGTAGCGAGCACTTTACCCCAAGACCACTTAGGTAGAGAGCCTGCATTCTAAAACTAAATGACCTACAGTCTGACTTTAATAGCAAGCCCGTTATTTGAAAACTGTAAACTCATGTTGCCACAATGGCGGTGGCCGCGTGGTCTAACGCGCTACTCTCGCAGTAAACTAGACTGCCGATGAAGAGGAGATCGAGGTTCGAATCTCGGTCGGGTGTACTGAGGGTGGTTTTTTCCAAAATGGTTTTCCGCTCTCCCTCCACGCAATTGCGGGTATACCACCTGTAAATATAGCCTCCCCAATCTATACAGCCATTAGTTAATTAGTACATAAGGGTATAACTCGAACGGGTAGTAAGACGTGGTGTTAAATATTTCTAGAATGCAAACTTGAGTGTCCTTCAATGGATGTTGGTTGTCGAAAGTGGGGCTTCCTTTAGAAGTCGTGGTTTAATAGAGCGTGAACGGGAGATTGAACAAAAAACAAGAGATGGCCGATGATCCTGATGGAGTGATGGCGCTCGATAGTTGTAAAAAAATAAATAGATGTTAGTGAGTTATAGCTACAACATACCAACCAGGATAATGTCTAGATATTATTACTACTAGCACCGCGTCTTACTACCCGTTCGGGTTATACGCACTTACGCACGGTGTTGCCCGTGACCCACTGTGGTATAAGAACTATATAGCCCCCCCCCCCATGGTGCCTGATTTCATTTTGAAACGTAATTCTAAACCATACTAAAAATATTTTCTACGAAAATTTGTTAAAAAAAATAAGCCTAATTAAAAAGCTAATTAAAAATTTTAAAAATCCTGCTTCGAGGTGCATTCGGACCCCCTTCCCTACACCTATGTTAAAAAATTTCACATCTCTGAGTGCCGTAGATTTGGCTGAGCATCGCACACAACAAACAAACAAACAAACAAACACTTCCTTTTATTATTTTAGATATATTCTTGTTTCAATTGTATTACCTAATGCTATTCACATGCAAGAGTCGATTCGGAGTCGATTTCGCTGCTTCGTTTTAATATTCAACATTGTAGAAAATCTGTTACAAGTCAGTCACCGCCTTAACACACATGTCCAGCCCCCGCGTCGGACGGGACTAAAATGACTCCATTTTTTTTATCACCACGTCCTAATTATCTGTTCAGGTTATACACTTATGTACTAATTACGTTAATAAGTTAGGGATGAGGCAGATTGAATTTTGAGTACGTGTACCCGCATTTGGCATGGAGAGTGGAAAAATAATTTAGGGGGAACCTCCCTCAGTAGGCTCGGCCTGAATTCGACCCCCGTCAAACCAGACAGCACGAGACGACTGCCTCTGGTCTCACCATCACGTGACCGACTCTACCTTCTTTGCATCATCCAGGTAGACATGAATCAATGCGGCGGGGGTGGGGGGACTACAGGGGGAAGCGGGTTGGCCACAACACCGCAATGCTCTGTTGTGGTTGACTTCGATTGCGTTACGGGAACACTTCTGTGCGAGCAGAAAAAAACAAAACAAATTGGACCAAGCGTAATTTATAATGTTTCAGATTACTACACCAACTTATATAACCCCCGACAAGACCTATAAACGGTTCCAGGGTTTACAAAGGTGGTTAATATTGACAAGAAACAGAATGTTAGATAAAACACCTGGTGCATTTATTCTTAGCTACCCTCCTCATTCCTATTTCATTAATCAATAGATTAAGTCATTAACTAAACCGTTGCCAAACGTTCACATGTTTTTTAATGTATTTTTTTTATCCCCTTTCTTTAAATTCAACCTTCCTTATCCCTAACAGATTAGTGTCAATTAGTACAAAGGCTTATAACCCAAAAAGGTAGTAAGACGCGGTGCATCAAAGTCCTTCTGTCACAAACAATGTCGGCGACGATCTCGGTGGTCGGCCAGTTATTATGTTCAGGAGGTCAAAGTTTGGGTAACTCCGTGTGGTCCCGTAAGTTACCTGTGAAAGGTGCTAACCCACCCCCCCCTAGTGACCTAGTGTGAAAAAGGTAGCGCTCATCGGGGCTTGAAGCAGTGGTCCATTGGTCCCGTGGCAAACTTAAAGAAGGGGAGCTAAGGTAAAGACCAATCAAACCTTCCAAAAAAAGTTATTATAATAATACTTAGCACCGCGTATTACTTACTACCCGTTTGGTTTATACGCTTTTAGTACTAATTACGATAATGGGTTAGGGGATGGCCAGACTGGAGCGAGCGCTAGAGCCGGTACAGTCTAGTTTACAGGCGCTGGGCAATATTATTGTATGTTGGTTCATTGAGTGCTGAGAAAACTTCTCATTTTGACATTTTTATTATTATCGATAGGTTTAGCACACTTGCTACTAACGGCCTAATTTAATTGCTAAGATCATAAACCATACCTATATAAAATACTTCAATATTATAATCAAAGTAGGCCTTTACAAATAAGAATCGCCACTAGCGTGGAGAGAGGATGAGAAAACCACAACAATAAATCACTTGTTAAAAACCACCCTCAGTTCACTGAGCCAAGATTCGGAGCCTCCTCGTCAACAACTCTAGAGCCATCTACTAATCATGCGCTCGCTCGCCAGTCTGGCCGAAACCTTAGGAATTGGGAAGGTTGAATAAAGAGGAAGTGAACCCACATTTGCGTGGAGGGAGAGTGGAAAACCATATAGGTGAAATCATCCACAGTTCACCCGACCGAGATTCGAACCTCGATCTCCCCGTCCTCGTCAGTCTAGCTCAACACGAAACTAGCACGTTAGCTAACTACGCCACCGAGGCGGGTAGTAAAAAGTTATAAAAATGCAACAAAAAAAACGCGTCATACATGTTATTTTATTCTTAAAACTTTTTATGTTTCTCTTTTTCACTCATTCGTCTAAAACATTTATGAACCTATGTAATTAAAAAAATTAAAACTTATAAGCCATAGCTAAACTTTTACATAAAACAATCATTTGCACACAAGCAACAAACTCAAAACTCGGGGGAGGGGCGTTTCAACCCCAATGAAGAAATATTTTAGCAGGGGTGTGCGAAGTCCACTTTTACAATTCGAAGCCGAATCGAAGTTCGAATCTTTTTTCGTTAGTTTTTTCACACTAGAAAAATATATTATATTGTTATTTATTGAACTTTATGTAGTGAAATTACTTAGAAAATGTTATATTGAACTTATTGTTACTAATGTTTTATTTTAATCTAATAAATCAAGTTATATTACAACTTACAGTTCAATTACTTAGGAGTTTTTCCAAATACATATTGTTTTATATTATATATAAATGGCAATAATTGACCATAGCTCGAGTATTTTGGCTGTCAATGTTTTATTGACGAAGCTTCGCACACCTCTATATTTGAGTCTCTCGCGGGCTATGTTACTGCCAGATGATCACTAAACCCATCAAGTCATTAGACAACAAAAACAACAACAGAATCTCCAAAACGTGCCTCAAGATGATGACAACGTTAATTAAGTGGTAGAGAAGTACAACAATAGACGTCGGGGGGAGGGGGAGTAACTAAAGGACTAGGGATATCATTGTTGATACAGCTAGAGGTTAATATCGTGTGACGCTTCTGAAGACATGACAAGGTACAAACTGTCAAGACAATAAGAGAGGCGCACGCCACTCTCTCGCGGCGATCTGAGGAGAGAATACTATGAAGTCATCCTACAGTTTATTATCTGGCGGGACTGGACGATCACATTTTCCCACTAACCTTTAGCGTAAATGCGGGTACATTTTCTCTAACTCCCGTTCCCAACATTCAGAGCTCACTAAGTTCCTGAATTTCTGTTCCCAAACATACAGCTCTCACTTAGTTCCTGAGCTCCTCATACAGCTCTTAACAAAGTTCCTGAGCTCTTGTTCACGAACATACAGCTCTTAACAAAGTTCCTGAGCTTCTGTTCCCAAACATACAGCTCTCATTTAGTTCCTGAGCTCCTGTTCACAAACATACAGCTCTCACAAAGTTCCTGAGCTCTTGTTCACAAACATACAGCTCTCACAAAGTTCCTGAGCTCCTGTTCACAAACATACAGCTCTCACAAAGTTCCTGAGCTCCTGTTCACAAACATACAGCTCTCACAAAGTTCCTGAGCTCCTGTTCACGAGCATACAGCTCTCACAAAGTTCTTGTCCTGTTCCAACAAAGCTCTCACTAGTTCCTGATCCTGTTCACGAACAAACACTCTCAGAAGTTCTAGCTCCCGTTCCAACAAAAGCTCTCACTAGTTCTTGCTCCGTTCCAACAACAGCTCTCATTAGTCTGACTCCTGTTCACGAACAAACAGCTCTCATGAAGTTCCTTAGCTCCTGTTCCCAAACAAAAAGCTCTCACTTAGTTCCTTAGCTCCTGTTCCCAAACAAACAGCTCTCACTTAGTTCCTGAGCTCCTGTTCCACGAACAAACAGCTCTCATGAAGTTCCGTTAACACAGCTCCTGTTCTTCCCAGAACAAAAAGCTCTCACTTAGTTCCTGAGCTCCTGTTCACAAACATTCAGCTCTCACGAAGTTCCTATCTGGCTACCTCCTGTGTGTCGGCGACGGACGACAGCCCTGTAAGGTCAACTCAGAAGATAAGAATACACAGGCGTGGAGTTGCATTACAGTAAATCACCTGGTTTATAAACCTATCGGACAATGTAAACTCTTCCCCGGCAACGCCCCGGACATGATATACAGGCGCGCTAATAGCCACGTGATATGACGTCACGTCGGGCTGTATTCCTCTATCGAGAGGAATAATGGCCTTGCCACGGTTGAAATATGTTTTGTGAAGGTACGTCAAGATCACGTGCTATATTGATGCAGGCAGGCCGCTAGTTTTTACAACGTCGGCCATGTTCCCTTGACGCTTAATTGTTTTTTAAACACTTAAATTTTTAACGACCTGGGAGGGAGGCTTTTAGTCCTTTCGCCCACGGAGCTACTCAACTGTGATTGGATTGTGCCTAAACGCCCCCTTATAATTTACACCCCTCCCCCGACCCCGTGTGAGAACCAAAAACGTTCCCTTCGCGAGGTTTTGGAAACGCTCCAGTCTACTGTGTAGCCTTGTTTTTAGAAAGTGCGTGTTTAAATACCCCTCTGAACTCTCAGCGCAACCTTCCATTCCAATCGGTACGAAGATAATACCTGCTTCTTATAACTATATTAAAGAGTGTTCATAATAGCAGGCCCAACTCAGCTCCGCGGCTCGCGCGAGGTATTATGGGAGTAGAAGGGAAAATAAAACACCAAGATATTACAGAAACGAGTACAGTACATTCGTATTTGAATGATTACTCTACATTTTCCGCGGTGATGATGGGGGACAAAGCGATGAAGTTTCTTGTTAATAACTACAGTATGTTTTTATTAAGACAGAATGAAGATTTGTTAACAATGCTTATTTGTGGAGCCATTCTAAAATGATCAAAACCGTTTTTATTCATATAACATTTAATATTTCAACAATGTTCAGTATTAGGAACTTGTATTAACTCTTTATCTCCATTAATGTTTAATCATAAATGATCCACGTGCAATAGTGTTGGTGTAAATGTACTATTTCTATCCGACTGTATCACAGAGTTGATTGGTGTGTGACGCATGCTCTTAACACCTTTTTTTTTATTTATAGGCCTATACGGTTTGACCTTTTACTCACAGTGAAATAACGAACATTACCGACCAATCAAAGAAAAACTGAAAGTAATATAATGATGTAAATAACAGGTAATTGGTTATTTCCATAACAATAGTTAGCGCTGTGCGTAGAAGGTCATCGCCGGGTAACCCAATAAGGGGTCATTATCCCAAAGAAGGAAGGAATTCTCTTACAAGCACAACACAACAATCTTTACACTCGACAGGAGAATTACAAGGACCAGTCGAACATTTAATAAATGCAGCTGATCTCAGATAATAATTGATGGTTCCAGGGAAGATAGGGTGTTACGGTAGGTCAAGATGAATATGTTCGTAACGTTCCCATCCGGGGATCTTTGGAACATTACGATGGCCTTCTGTTCCACTAAGAAACGATAAACTAGGAAAGGTTGTTTGGGGAACGGGGTGGAAGGATGAATGAAGGTAAGGTTGTTTGGGGAACGGGGTGGAAGGATGAATGAAGGTAAGGTTGTTTGGGGAACGGGGTGGAAGGATGAATGAAGGTAAGGTTGTTTGGGGAACGGGGTGGAAGGATGAATGAAGGAAAGGTTGTTTGGGGAACGGGGTGGAAGGATGAATGAAGGTAAGGTTGTTTGGGGAACGGGGTGGAAGGATGAATGAAGGTAAGGTTGTTTGGGGAACGGGGCGGAAGGATGAATGAAGGTAAGGTTGTTTGGGGAACGGGGTGGAAGGATGAATGAAGGTAAGGTTGTTTGGGGAACGGGGCGGAAGGATGAATGAAGGTAAGGTTGTTTGGGGAACGGGGTGGAAGGATGAATGAAGGTAAGGTTGTTTGGGGAACGGGGTGGAAGGATGAATGAAGGTAAGGTTGTTTGGGGAACGGGGTGGAAGGATGAATGAAGGTAAGGTTGTTTGGGGAACGGGGTGGAAGGATGAATGAAGGTAAGGTTGTTTGGGGAACGGGGCGGAAGGATGAATGAAGGTAAGGTTGTTTGGGGAACGGGGTGGAAGGATGAATGAAGGTAAGGTTGTTTGGGGAACGGGGTGGAAGGATGAATGAAGGTAAGGTTGTTTGGGGAACGGGGTGGAAGGATGAATGAAGGTAAGGTTGTTTGGGGAACGGGGCGGAAGGATGAATGAAGGTAAGGTTGTTTGGGGAACGGGGTGGAAGGATGAATGAAGGTAAGGTTGTTTGGGGAACGGGGCGGAAGGATGAATGAAGGTAAGGTTGTTTGGGGAACGGGGTGGAAGGATGAATGAAGGTAAGGTTGTTTGGGGAACGGGGTGGAAGGATGAATGAAGGTAAGGTTGTTTGGGGAACGGGGTGGAAGGATGAATGAAGGTAAGGTTGTTTATGTGTCACACTTTGTACAGAATGAAAATATTAACAACCTAACAACAATTTTTTTGACAATAAATTTGTACCAATTACAGTAAAAATTATTCCTATTTCCTTCATTTTTTTTTCTTGAATTACTTCGATAAGAGAACGTCCGGGATCGAGCAACGATCCACGGCAATCTAGTCTAATTCGATAGTAGCGCCTTAGACCACGCGTCCACCGATACTGGTTATAAAATAGTTGAGCGTTTTTATTTCCCTCGAGAGTATGTCCTGTTCATATCTCTTATCTCTTCATGGGTGCACAACACAGTGGTGAAGTAACTGTTTTTTTTATCAGAACCACGTCTTACTACCCGTTCGAGTTATACGCTTATGTACTAATTAGGGTTCGGCCAGATTGGCGAGCGAGCGCGTAATTAGCAGATAGCTCTCGATAGTTGTTGACGAGGAGGCTCCGAATCTTGGCTCAGTGAACTGAGGGCGGTTTTAACAAGTGATTTATTGTTGTGGTTTTCTCATCCTCTCTCCACGCTAATGGTGATTCTTATTTGTAAAGGCCTACTTTGATTATAATTTTGAAGTATTTTATCATCAGTTTTACATATATATCTATAGGTATGGTTTATGATCTTACCAATTAAATTAGGCCGTTAGTAGCAAGTGAGCTAAACCTATCGATAATAATAAAAATATCAAATGAGAAGTTTTTCTAGCACTCAATGAACCAACATACAATAATATTGCCTGGCGCCTGTAAACTAGACTGTACCGGCTCGAGCGCTCGCTCCAGTCTGGCCGTCTCCTAGCTTGTACTTGTTGTTAATGAATGTCCATAATGTTAGTGTAAAAATGTTCTGAGGGTTCCAGGTACGAGGGCTTCTTTGGTCTGTAAAGTTTGGGTACCTGTGGCTTAGAGGGGAAATGGTGGGAGAATCCGAGGATTGTGAGCTTGAAAATAAACACGTGCGTGCACACTTTTGGCTGGTAAACTGACATTACAAGTGGTAGGTAGTGGTACCAGCACCACGAACAAATTAGTATCTTAGTTACGTTGAAAAAGTGATTTAACTTTTTTTTTTAAATCTTCAATTTTTATATGATTGTTAACGCCATACCCGAACTGTTCCACGCCCCCCCAGGGGACTCCTCGTGTTGTCAGAGCGCCGTGTCACGCCTGTCTTGTATTTGTTCCTCCCTGTCCTCAAGACGGAGGTGACCTTGACCCTCAACAACTCTTGCAATCCTCGACAACAAAGACTCGTCCTGTCTACTACCCGGCTCTCCACGGCCAGGAGCGAGTTTAGCTCTAAGCCAATCACAACATCTCCCGCCTCATAGGTGCGAGCTGTTCAACTTAACTCTTCATCCTCTCTACCAGTGTGACCTGGCGGTCTAGGGGTAAGGTGTCAGACTTCAGTACTGGGGGTCCGGGGTTCAATCCTCGGTCCCGACACAGATTTATCTGATTGCCAAACCCTTCCTTCATCTCTGAAAAGACGTGTATTAATCACAACTTGTGAATGTGTGGAATGCCAGGCCTCCACCGTGGTTCGGATCTCACGTTAAACTGTAGGTCCTCCATTTCATCTCACAATCACCCTACCATTGCACATTAGCGTGTGTATAACCCAAACGGGTAGTAAGTCACGGTGCTAATAATAACAATAATCCTCTCTGCCTGAGATGTTAGGCACGGGGGAACCAATCAAATCTTAGAACCTTCCATCTCAAATCAGTGCGCATGCGCTGTAGAGCTAGAAGCAAGCAGACAGCTCCGTTGTCCGTTGTGAGGAGATTTGTAATAACCCGTTAATGTAAAGCTTGTATCGATGTATTGGATTGTGCCACGACACAGCGTTATAATTTGTAAACATCCATCGGGAGAATTATCTAAAATATATGTTTATACACTAGAAAATAAAACATGTTGATAATCAGCTGTTTTAAGTTAACGTTTCAATGCATCATTGGTCAACAAAAATGTTGAGCGATTCATAGTCGTGGTATGTAACCCGAGTCGTCCATAATATGTTTAATAATGTAGTTGTAATTTATTTTAAACCAGTAAAGTTGTGAAACCAGGAAGATTTGAGTTTATATAACTTGTCAAGAGCACGCACGGCCCAGCGGTTGAGGAATAACGGGAAGTTGTAAAAGATTAACTAAGGAAACTGCTGAGAACTAGATGAGTGCGGAACAGTTCCGTGGGAACTACAGCACATCACGTGGGAGAGGGGGGTCTCACGACATCTCATGTAGTGAATACATGGCAAGTAGTTCATTCTAAATTGTGGTTCCTTACATACACCGTACGATTGCGGGGGGAAGGGGGTAGGAAGTATTTTATCCGCTGCACTCGACCGCGATCGAACTCCGATCTCCCTATCATCGGCAGTCTAATCTAATGCGAGAGTAGTGCGTTAGACCGTGCGGCCATAGAAGCAGATGTTTCTATACTAATACTACTACTATCACTAATTATTATTCATTTAATCAGTTGATAATATTTTACAGACATAATAGTTGAAAATTTTCCATCTCACATCTCTAGCTAAGAGTCCCGGGTTAGATTACCGGCATTGCCAAAAAATACTGATTAAAAGTATCAATAGTGAAATCACTTCTTTACCAGTGATGAATAATTAACGGCATGGGGGGGGGGGGGGGGGGGGGCAGAGTGTTGTGCATTTATTTTTTAGGATTAGGTTAGTTTGAAAGTAGTGTCCCGGGGCGGACACCGGTGGTCACGTGGTTTAAAATGTCGCCTTCACAGTGACAAGGTCAGGGTTCGAATCTCGCATGGTATTTTTTTAAAAATTTAAATGGTTTACTTCTCTCCTTCCCCGCGAATATTAATGTGCTTCCTCTAAAATTCTCTACTTTCTTTCTTTATCTCCGAGTTGCTCCCACTAGTGGAAATATAGGTAGGCCTACTGATAGTTTGGTTGGGTAGTAATATGATTTTTGCAACCACAAAAAAGTACCGGTCTATAAAGTTCCTCGCATGGTGATCCGACTATACATAATCACACACACTTTACGTGCTTGACAATCAAAAAGTAAACCAGATCCAAATAGAATGTTAATTTTTTTTTTTTTACGAAACCACCTTGTACTAAATTACTTTCGTGGGAGTTGTTACAATACACCGAAGATTTCAAAAATAAAAAAGTAATGCCACAAAAAAACGCATTACAAACAAAAAAAAATCGACAAATTTCCTGAGTCACTCTTGGAGAGGGAGGAGGTCCGAGGATTGGCGGCCATTTCCCGTCTCACGCCCCGCATTTATCCCGGACGGCGGCGCGGAGATCCGGTCGGTCTGCCCGGATTCACAACAAAAGACCCCGCTAGAAAAGAGGACGCTTCACTTCTCAAAGGGAATGTCGAGAGAATGGGTGTGGTGGTTATAAACACTCTCCGTTTCCACGTATTGACAAAAAACACTACTTGTATGAAAACAAACAAAAAACTTTCATGGTGTGAGCCCTCTAGCGAGCTATAACGGCCGCCGTTAGGGTTCGGCCAGACTGGCGAGCGCGTGATTAGCAGATAACTCTCGTTAGTTGTTGACGAGGAGGCAAAGGTTCGCATCTTAGCTCAGTGAACTGAAGGTGGTTTTTGACAAGAGATTTATTGTTGTGGTTTTCCCACCCTCTCTCCACGCTAATGGTGATTCTTATTTGTAAAGGCCTACTTTGATTATAATATTGGAAGTACTTTAACATTTAACCTATACATATAGGTATGGCTTATGATCTTACCAATTAAATTAGGCCGTTAGTATCAAGTGTGCTAAACCTATCGATAGTAGTAAAAATGTCAGAATGAGAAGTTTTCCTAGCACTCAATGAACCAACATACAATAATATTGCCTAGCGCCTGTAAACTAGACTGTACCGGCTCGAGTGCTCGCTCCAGTCTGGCCACCTCTCATTACAACCAATGTGTTCTATTTTATATTTTAGTCGCTCGCTCCAGTCTGGCCACCTCTCATTACAACCAATGTGTTCTATTTTATATTTTAGTTGCTCGCTCCAGTCTGGCCACCTCTCATTACAACCAATGTGTTCTATTTTATATTTTAGTCGCTCGCTCCAGTCTGGCCACCTCTCATTACAACCAATGTGTTCTATTTTATATTTTAGTCGCTCGCTCCAGTCTGGTCATCTCTCATTACAACCAATGTGTTCTATTTTATATTTTAGTCGCTCGCTCCAGTCTGGCCACCTCTCATTACAACCCATGTGTTCTATTTTATATTTTAGTCGCGCGCTCCAGTCTGGCCACCTCTCATTACAACCCATGTGTTCTATTTTATATTTTAGTGGCTCGCCCAGTCTGGCCATCCCCTTAGCGATGACAGTGCCAACATTGGCGGATATAAGGTGTCATGTGGTCAGCACAGCGAGCCCACCGGCCGTTAACTTCAGTTTTTTAAACCGGAGCAGCTACTTCTCTATTCAAATAGCTCATTTGTCCTCGCGAGGCTGTTAGAGACCCAATGCATCACAGAAAGATCTGGAAGCGCCGGGGATAGAACCCGGGACCTCTGACCTCAGAGGTGGTTGTATAAAAACAAAGAACAGGTAGAAAATTGGTTGATTATTAAATAGGGCAACATAGCCCTTAGATAACAAACAGCAGAAGCATTACCAAACATTTTAGGGTAGCCTTTTTATTTGAATATTATTGTATTCTCATGATCACTATACAGGGTGACCAATGTCGCGTCAGTAAATCTCCTGGATTTAAAAAAAAAGGTATATATACTGTTTTCAACTTCAAGATTCAAGTGTTTTTTTTTATTTGCCGCATATAACCTTGAAATAAATGTATTCAGTTGATAAAAATAATTAAAATTGTAGATTGTTATTATTTACTAACTTTTTAAGTTCCTAAATACATTTAAATTATATCAAGTAGGGGTGTGCGGAGCAATGAAACTTCAATTTAGCTCCAAAAAATTTAACAGCTTTGACTTCACTTTGCAAAAAAAAAAAAAAAAAAAATCTGGCTTAGACAATTATGAAGCTTCGCCAATAAAAGTATTGACAGCTAAAATACTCCATTTAAATTCAACTATTGCCATTTTAAGATGTTGAAAATTGATAATCATATGAAGAATCTAAAGTAATTGAATTGTAAGTTGTGCCGATAATTTATTCGATCAAATTAGGATGAAATATTTTAAAAGATTTTGCAATAAATAATTTTTAGGTGATTTTAGTGCATAAAGCTATAAAATTAGGCACATTATATTTTTACAAGCATAAAAAAAATTAACATTTTTTTTCAGCACCAAATCTTACTACCTCCTCACTTAATGTTATAGTTATGCTAATGGTTTTAGAGAGCAGGAAGGTTATATTTAGATGAAGTGTACCCACATTTGTGTGGAGGAAGAGTGGAAAACCATCCTCAGTACACCCGACCAAGATTCGAACCTCAATCTCCCCATCATTGACAGTCTAGTCTACTGTGAGAGTAGCGTGTTAGATCCTGCGGCCACCAAAGCAGATAGCAAAAACTATTCAAACTTCGATTCGGCTTCAAAAGAAATTGTATTTTAAACTTTATATATAATAAACAAGATTGCTATGCACTTTCAGAGTTTTGAAACAATGTCTTTATCCAAGTTTTACAGACATAAAAATGTATTTTCCCAGTCGTTTCATAGGCCTGTGCCATAGTAATATTCAAAAAGACTTGAATCAGGAAATACACAGGTTAGGACATCAACCTCTTTTAATCCGGTTTGAAGATTACATTAGTTCGGGTTCAAATGCCAGTCAAGTGCACTAACAGTGGTTTTATCCTTAACGGTTTCTCACTCTCCATCCATGTGAATGCGGGTATATTTCTTCTCAAAATGTGAGATTTTATTGATTTTTTTTCTAAATTCCTCAGTACAAAACTATTCTAAACTTTTTTTTATTAAATGCAATAATCTTGCTTTTCAACAAATGGCATAATTACACTGTAACTTATAACCAAATTTCTGAAAATTCCAGTTACTTTTTCCCTGTCCTATACAATTTTTAAATTTCTCCCCGTTTTCTAAAAAACAGTTGAGGGTTTTTATTTAAGTTGGTAATTTAAGTAATCAAATACCTTAAATTTTTTGAATGGTTATTAGTGGATTTTGGGATTGCAGTCCATCCGAAACTGAAAAGTGGAGTTTTACAATGAAAAACCGAAACCTCAAAATCATCTTTGTTTCTTTAAATATATTTTTTTTAATCTGTCAATCTCTAAAATGCACGTAAACAGGTAAACACCAATTTATAATTGGTTTTGTTTATCACAGATGGCACTATTAGTATTTTCTGGGAACAGATGGAACTGTGAATGCAGGGGAATCCCTGGAACTGTCTGAATTTTAATAAATATGATTAGAAAAAATATTAGAAGAAACAATAGCAACCGGAGAAACTACAACTACACAGTTGAAATTTGTAAATTCATAAAAGATATACCAACTAAAAGCTTCCAAAAAACAAAAGCAAGAGTTTGCACCTTCATCAACGTTACGAAGATTTTATACAGAAAAAAAAACCAACATCAACATATTGAGCCGAAAGAACATTTTTGTTAAGTAGTAATGTTTGTACTAAGCTCCGGTCACGCTTATCTGATAAATCAGTATTTCAGCGCTATGCTCTTGCTTTGCTCAAAGTTACTATCTTCAAAGATTCAAAACTAAATCAAAAACAAACTATAAAGAATATTGTTCGACATGGCTGATTTTATTTAATGAAAAGATTATTTATATATATTTCCCAATTAGATAAGTTTTCCAGAACGTTGAAGATTGTGCAGCTCAAGTAAACATTATTTTTACCCTTTACATTCACAAATTAAGCGTTAACTTACGAGCATTGAATTCAATTTTCAATAAATATTTTAACCGATATATTATTTCAGGAATATAGCCTCGCTATACTGTGACTATAATTTTTTACACTTTGATAAAAAAAAACAGGGAATTTTTAATACTAGAAACAAAATTAAGATATTTAATAATACAAAATCGACGTTTCATTTATTTTAAATCAAAATTTTGAAAAATCATGACAAAACAATAAAACACTGTAAAAGTGCAGTTTTCACAAATTATACTAAAAAAAACTGTGGTTTTCCAAAAATAACCGTTTCCCTAAAGTTATTAGCTAACCTACATTTTGATAGCTATGTGTCTCTTTGAACTATTGTATGTCTTGAAGCTATTTGATATTTTACCATCATATAGTTAACATAATCAAATATAAGAATAAATCATTTTTATATTTGATTATGTTAATTCTAACTATCTATCTAACTATCAAAATGTAGGTTAGCTAATAACTTTAGGGAAACAGTAATTTTTAAAAACCACAATTTTTTTTGGGTATATTTTGTGAAAACTGCACTTTTACAGTGTTCCATTGCTTTGTCATGATTTTTCAAGATTTCGATTTAAAATAAATGAAATGTCGATTTTGTATTATTAAATATCTTAATTTTGTTTCTAGTATTAAAAATTCCCTAATGTTTATTATCAAGGTGTAAAAAATTACAGTCACAGTATAGCGAGGCTATATTCCTGCAATAATATATGGGTTAAAATATTTATTGAAAACTCGGTGCGCGTAAGTTAACGCTTAATTAGATAAGTTTTTTTTACATTATTCTAGCAAAACCATGAGAAATTCCAGAGTTTAAAATTAACTATGACTTCCATTAACTCTCAAAATGTTTTTGCTGGTGACCCAAACTCACATTGGAGCTGTATGTATGATATTTGAAGAATTTAAGTTTGGGTCGATGATTTATGAAGGTGACAAAAAGACTTTGCTAAACAATACACCATCAAAATATAGACTCATAATATTAGAGCTTATTTTTAACATAAACCTGACATATTGTTATGAAATAAATATATTAGAGTAGGTAACTGACCTTACGTAGCCTTAGAACATCAGACTGGTTTGAATGGACATGTACAGTGGAACCAACTCGAGGTGAGCCCGCGATTGGAGTCTTCTCTGAATCCTAAACAAAAAGTTAAGTCTTAAGGGGAGACTGACCTTCTAGAGCTTGGATTTGACAACCCCTGAAAAAGTGGCTAAAGTCATGGTGTCTACTCAACTTGACCAATGAAATTCCCGATTTTTTCCCTGATTATTTTTCTAAAATTCTCGACTAAAAAGTATGTCACATCCTTCTAATTCTCCCACCTCCCCCCCTAATTTTTCTATTAATCTTTTTTTATGAATAATAAGTTTTAAAATTTAAATAAACATATTTTTTTAAATTTGTATTAACATTGTTTATTAGGAATTATAAAATTTATTACACAGCTACAAAAAAAAACTAGTTTGATTAACATTATTATTTACTGTTTTAATGATTATAATATTTCATATTTTGAGTAAAACCACATTTTCCCAGATTTTTATTGTAATTTACCAAATTGCCGGCTTATTCCCGTTTTTCCCGATCACTTCAAATTGCCGGCTTATTCCCGTTTTTCCCGATCACTTCAAATTCCCGGCTAATTCCCGTTTTCCCGGATGGTAGACACCCTGCTAAAGTATGCTCTGTGTTAACGTCAAAAACGGTTTTCCTTGTTTTACGTAACATTACCAAAATACAATTAGTAAACATCGACACACCAAGAACACAAACATTTAGGGTTTTTTATTCTCTTTTAATAACTAGATTGGGCATTAAATTTCTTATTTACCTCCTCTCCATTTAAGTCCTTTTCTATAATTTATTTTGTTAGAAATATTCCCAGATAATTTTACAATACCAACCGCTCATCCCAACTTAATCTAACCTTTTATTTGCCGACACATCCGGAAGGTTAGGTTATATTAGGTCGGAAAACTTTAGAATCACGTATTGTACGTGTCGTCATGACACAAAGATAAAAAATAATTAGTATTAAAATAATCCAGCTATAAAAAAAGTAGCCTATGGTCTTGAGTACAAACAATTTAGGTAGCTACCAAAGTTATTTTGGGGGTAAAAAAACCCCAAACCATGTTTTCAATCTTAAACAAATAAAACTATCTTAAGTAAAAATATTAAGACTGTTTGGGTCCTGGTTAAGAAAATAATAGCCCCACTTACCTACTTTTTAACACTGAATATCGTTAGGTCATATTCCTCAGCATTTCCTGACATTTTATTTTATGATTATTATTTGTTAAAAACAATCAATTATAATCTGAAAATTGAAAATGACACCTGGACACAGGAATCGAACCCGGGACCTTCAGCTTGGTACTCCAATGCTCTACCACTGAGCAATCCAGTAGTCCAGTAGTCGTCCCGTGCCCAGGGTAATTCTTCACTCATATTTTAAGGCAGAGTCCATTATGGACATGCTGAAATCGTCGGCTTTATTCACGAGCTATCAGATAACGCAGCCATCTTAGACTCTCTTATTCCTCTCTAAAAGCCCAAATTAATAGCTTCGGCTATTTGATAATCATTTATAAGTTGTGTTATGATTTAAAATAAATTCCATGTCTGAGTTAATTAAAGTTTAGGTTATGTTTGATTGTGTTTTAATAAAAAAAAATTCTAAATCAGGTATTTGGGTTATTTTAATAAACTGGAGGTTGGTTTATTAAATTATAAAGTTATTTTGGGTAAAGAACATTTACGCACGGTTACTTTTGAGAAAATATTTTGTCACTAAACTATCAGAGTACACACATGACAACTTTGCATGGAAATAACAAATCTCTAAATGCAACAGGCCTTATCCATCCAAAATTGTATTGTAATTTAATTTTACTAGACTTAGAAGGATAGATTAATTAATTTCTAACATGTTGCAGTTTGATACGGAAAAAAGCAAGATGTTCAAGGCGTATTTTCTGTACACTTTGTGTCTTGTGAGTCGTGAAATAGATGATTCAAGCGAATATTTTCTAAATTATTAATTAAATAGTCTTACTATATAGATGGCTGACTTTTCTTTGTTTTGTGTAGTTAATAACACTGCAAGGTAAGGTTTTATTTTATAGAAAAAATATTTTCTCAAAAAGGAACAGTAAACGTTCTTGATTTATTTTAGGAAGGTTTAATTTAGAAGAAGTGAGCCCGCATTTGCGTGGAGGGAGAATGAAAAACCATTTAGGGAAAAACACCCCCAGTTCATCCAAGCGAGATTCGAACCTCGATCTCCCCACCCTCGGCAGTCTAGCTCAACAGAAACCAGCGCATTAGCCAACTAGGCAGGTCAGTTGAATATATATATTTCATATTACTACACAGGCCTATATAGAATTTTACAATACTGTAAGCCCAAGGTAAAAACTTTACTACGATATGCATTAAAATTTAAATTATTAAATAATCATGAATAGGCCTATCTGGAAGTTTGTGATAGGCCTACTATCCAGAAAGCTTAACCCTTGGCAATATTTTACTTAGCCTATTGTGATAATTCTGTGTGGTATGGAATTTACATTAATTTTTTTTTAATCGGGTTTTCCAGGTATTGGAAGAATTAATTAATAATAATTACCTCTCTTGAATTCCAGTTTTGTTCTGTACCACAAAAATTATGTTTTACTGTGCCATTCATTTTTGATTGTTCTTCGCGTAATAAATTTGGTTTATGCCACAAGGACAATGCTGTATTCTCACGTAAGAATGGAGAATGTTTATCTTGGACAGAAACACTTAACAATTCGCGATTAGTTTTAGAATTGTTGAAGCAACCATACTCCAGAGATTTGCTCCTGTTGGTGAAATCTGCAGCCATCGACTTAGCAAACGAACTCTTAAAATAATGAGTTGATGACATGTCACAGGAAAAATTTAAATGCAGCCTACTTGAATCCCCCATTACGAAAAATAAAACTTTGAAAAATCAAATGTTTGAATTTATGTCAGTCATGATGTAGGCTAGTTGGAAGCATATTTTGAATTGCTCGAAATAATAATAGTTATTATTATAAAACCTTAGTGCGTAGTATGTAACTAAACGAGATTATCAAATATCACAAAACACGCACTTTCATAAACAAAACATATTTTTTGGGGTAATAAACAAACAAAAACAACATAATCACAACAGCTCAAAACACCAAGAAGTTCAACTTGTAACTGGCGGATAAATGTTTCTTTCAAGCGCATGTTTCTACTAGCACAGGATTCACAGTTCAGCCAACATAATTTGTCGTTTCACTAGATTTGAGAAACGTGGCGCTAATTTACAAATAGAAAGATGGACCTTTTCACAAAAGAATTTATAGTAGAAATTTTCAAGTATAATATTAATTCATTAAAATTAGTTATTAAACTGTTTTGATAAATATTGCATTCGTAATATAAAACACAGGATATTTTATTAGTACATCCCAGTTAAGATTACTTAGGCCTATTATTTTAGATTTTCTCTATTTATTATAGGCCTATTTTAGTCGTATTTAAATAAGATCATACGTAATACACTATAACACCTCAATGTGATTATTGTGATACATAATATTACAATATTATACCTAAACATTATTTTATTTTCATTTTACAGGTTTGAAATTGATGCGCATTTCTTAACAAAAGGAAAAATATTGCCAAGAAAAACTTTACCAATTTACCATAAACCTCCAATGAATTGGATAACTCTCTTCTCTACTTTTATTAGGTGTTCTGTCTTATGACAGGTCTATTCATTTTGTCAGTGAAATTAGACCACCAATGCAACCTGTCCTCTGCCTCCTCCTTCAGATCCCAGAATTTTCTTCTTTCCTTCAAGTAATCTAGTATTTGTATCCTCCTTCTTCCTAAGCTCCTTTTTCCCTCAACTTTTCCTTCTATGACGTCGTGCAGAAGACAGTTCTTCCTAAGATAGCCACAAAAAATATATTTACAAAGTACTTTATTATTATTATTATTTTAGGAACTGCGTTGATGGATATTACAATGGTACTGGTAGTGTATAATACATCACCTGATGGCCCCACATTCAAGGAACAAAGTCTGGCTCTGGATGAGATTATTGAAGAGTTAAAAATGATGCCCTTCAGCTAGCGGTTGACATTGTAATTATTTATAATGTATATAATTTAAAAGAATATTGGTGTAAAATAAAACATTGATTATTTCTTGTTTTTAATTTATTGTAATAGTAAGAAAAATACCTATATATTCAAACATATTTTCAGGGGGAGGGGGGGAGTTGATCCCACTCCCTTAATCATCCAAATGGCACCTTCTATAGCTACATCCTCCCCAAGCTTATGGTGGCAGTGTTACATTGTTGATTATAACAACTTGATGTAGCTGTCTTTTGCATTACTTTTAATTTTTTTTTTTTTTAGATATTTAACGTTCACTTTCTGAACCGACTGATTATCAGCACATGATTTATAAACTAACTTAAATCTAGAACAGACACAACACCCAGCCCCCCAGCCATTAATTCATCATTGGGAAATAAGAAAACCACATTTCATCAATGATAGATTTATGGGTTGACAGGAATTGAACCCAGGACCCCTAAGCTCAGTAGACAGACACGCTACCGACTGAACTAAGGTGTCAGTCAGACCCTCTCACTACCAATTCGGCCTCTATCTAGTAATTATTTTGTAAATGTATTTGTCAATACTTTGATTTTGATTTGTTTTGCAAAAAACTAAGCTTGGAACTATACTCATGAGATTCAACAACAAACCAAGGTATTTTGTGACAAAACAGTTTATCACTGACTAATCATTTAATGACGTTGCTTACTTGGAGGTTTCGAAGTTATTTTGCGGAGAGCGTTACAACTTAACTTGACGGACCTAAGCAGTCTTAAGTGCTATCACACTTAAGACTCCAATGTACGAAATAGAAAGAGAGGGAAGAAAATTAGCAGCTCAGCCTGCGAGGGCTCTTGTTTATGTGCTGATAACCCTTCCCCTCTTCTTCTGACGGGTTTACACACTCACTATACTATTTGATCCTTGAAATCATAGACTTGGTTTTTAATTTTACCTTTTCTTTGTTTCCTATTCTGGATATACATTTGCTATCACGGACTTTTTTAATTCAGATCCTGGCTGGAAGACGCCTATTGGACATTTTCATGGTTAAACCAAATATTCTTGAGTTGTATATGATTTATAAAAAAATTATTTACAAAAAAACCTTCAATACAAAAATAATAATTTTGTGACACTGTAGGACTATTTTTAGAATTATGTAAGGATTTATGGTTTTCGATAGCAAGGTTAAATCTTTGTTTTTATTCCCTTCTCCTTATTTTATAAAAAAAATGTTCTTCTATGACGACATGTTTCAGTGAATTTTACACCATCTTCAATAGTATGAAGTAAAATCGATCATCTTTAATACAGATAAGACTTGAAGATGATGTAAAATTCACTGAAACATATCGTCGTCATAGAAGAAAAAATATTTATAAAATAAGAAGGGAATAAAAACGAAGATTTAACCATATTATCAATTATTACTACCCCTTACCAAATAAACATGAACATTATTATAAATTAATGGGTTTTGTTTTAGTATTATATCTTTAAAACTCGCTTAATAAAACATAAATTCACTAACATGGGAAATCCTATCTTGACCTGCCGTGATGTCACAGGTAGATAACGTGTTTAATCAAAAGCACAGAAAGGATTAACATTAGTGATTGGATCAGGTCAAAAGGCAAATGAAAGCGAAAATGAAGACTATATAACTATAACATTTGAAGTGATTTATTCAATTATATTTTCCCATTTCACAGATTCATATCTTTAATTAACATAATCATTATTATGTCCATCAAACCAAAAAGAGTATCTTTTTCAGTTAACCCTTTGAGTGCCACGCCTATTCCAGAATTCACACGAGCATCAGAGGCTTGTTAGGTTTTGTATGCGAAGAATGCCACAGATATTTCCTCATTTTTGTAAGGGTTTGCAGGAAAATTCTCCAAACCTTTATTTATGAAGCGATTACTTTGATTTTTCTATCATGCGGCTGCATGTATTGTTCCTTAATAATAATAAATTAATACAATCTGATTAAAATTATTTGATCCCTAAATTTTAAATTTGACTTTTTTTTTCAAAACTATGGCTAATTAACATATTTAAAAAAATATTATATATACATTTCAGTATTATTTTGTTGTAGTGCATTTAGTTTTATTCAAAAAATTAAAGTTTTGAATATATATAATTATAAATGGGGATTACATGAATTTTTATTTAATATCCTACATTAGATATTTTTGTGCCATTATTGCTTACCTTACAGCAAGATTTATTATATTGCTTACATCATGATATATATTTAGGCCTACACATAATGAATGCCTTTTTAAAAAAAACTTTTATAAATGAATTATTTCATAGTTTTTTTTTTACATATTATATAAATTTATAAAGTTATTACGCCTATTTACTTACATTGCTAAAGAAATCTTTTCATTCACACAACATAACATGAAAATATAAGTATATTTTTCTAAACTCAGAACAATTTAACCCATACATTTAAAAAATGTTCACCAAACTATTTACATAAGCATGAATGTGAGCCACACTTATGTTTTCTATGCAGCTCGTATGTAAACCGGTGTTGCACTTAGCAGGTTGAGTACGTGACCATCCCATTGTAAATTTACTAAACTCTCAGTTCTAATAACAACTATTTACGGTTTATCTTTGTTGCCAACCTTATATAAAATAATAGAGGAAATATACATTGTATACATTATCTATCAGGCAAAGCGAGAACTAGCTCAAATCTGGAGAGCCGACCCTATCGGCTCTGGCACTTTTAACGGTAGTAGGCGGAGCTGATCAGATTGGATCGTGGCACTTTCAACGATAGTATGCGGAGCCAGTCAGATCAGCTCGTGGCACTAAAAGGGTTAATTGAAGCATCAATAGACATCTATACAACATTTTGTAGCATTTAGAACAAAAAAAAACTCACTTCTTTACACCTAAGCAATTATATTTCTTTGTTGTAATAATAATAATAATAATAATAACAACAAATTTGTTTTAAAAGAGAAAAATAACATAGGTATCAAAATGAACACATCTGCATAGTCTATAATAAACGATGGCAATATTATTATAAGAGCCATAGGATATAGTGAAATCGACTCAATAATTACTTTAGACAGTATGTTAAAATGAAATAACTAGTGGATTGTTGCTTCAGTTTAAAACCATCACAGCTCGCCAGAAGAGAATGTTATGATAACAATAAAATCCCTCAAATAAAAAATTAAAATACCCACACAAGACAGAGTAGAAAAAAAAGAAGCAATCATGAACTAAATGATGCTTTTTTTTTTCTTTTTTCTCCACCAATGCCAAAGCATGGCCGACACACTGCCTTGTAGCCTCTTTTTAATGTTTAATTTGATGCACCCATTTGGCACCTTTTTTCCTTTGATCTATCTTTATGTAGGATGAGATCAGTTCTGCTGTGAAAAGGAAATTAAGGTATTCAAAATTAAGAGGTTGCGTTTATAGTGATAGGTTTCTGTAGAAAATGTTGGAAATAAAGTATGGGGGGGGGGGGGGGGAAGACCGCAAGGGAGGCCAAGAAAGAGATGGGTAGAGCAGATAACATAAAGTGTTCAAGTGAGAGGAGAAGAATGGAGGAAATTAAAGGAGAAAAATAGTGGAAGGATAGAGGAAGATGGAGGCATTTTACTAAACTTACCCGGCCACAGGCTGGAAACATTTGATGATGATGATGATGATGATGTAGAAAAAAAGTTCAAAGCATGAAATGGTAATAAATATTCTATATTTGAGGGCTGTTATTGTGAAAGTAATCGTTTTTGAAAGTAAAATCAATTTTATTGCATTAAGGAAAATTATAAGAAGCAAGACTGTAGACCTATGTGATCATTATATGTTGAATACAATTCAGATTAAATACAAATGTACATGAAAATAATTGCGTTGCACAGCCACATTCATAGAATACAAGTGAAAATGCTGCGATAAAGCTGTTAGGGGGGGGGGGGGAATATGTTTCTTAAAATTCATAATATTTTCAACAAGTAACTATTTTTCAGCATTATTTGATGAAAACAATACTGGGAATGTTTTAAATAAAAATAAAATTGAAAATGAAGGTAATCTGACTGACAACTATGTGGTATTTAGATGAATGAAAAGAAAAGTTATTTAATAGTTTGGACTTCTTGGGATGAAAGACCAGCTTTCGAAGATCGAAAGTTTTATTTCTGTTCAATGACCACTGGGACACTAATGTGATGTAATTAGTACCAATCCAAGTGGTTGTGAGATTGAAGTGTTTTTGAAAACCACTTTCACAACACGAGTCGGTGGATCACTGCTGCCACTGGACAGAGAAGTAATGGCTGCCTCATCAGGAAAGAGTGTGAAACACACAACGGAATCAATTTCCTTCTCTACCTTTCTAGTTTCCCCCCCTCCCCCCTTTTAGGAATTTGCATTTGTTTCTATCGACCTTTAGTCTGAAATCTATTTTTGAATATTTAAGTATGTAAAATGTTCCCCCACCCACTACTTGTGTAGATTACAACGATAGCAACCATCAATATTCAATAAACAAAAAATAATTATTTATAAACAACAACAAAAAAGCGACAACTTTACATTTAATGCCATCAGTATATAATTACGAATGATGTAATCTGGGTCCCTTAAAATTAATCATTGGAACTTTTGACTTAAGTTTAATAATAAAAACGATCATTTAGAATTGAATGTACAGCTCTATTTTATCTTAAAGCAGTTGTGGAAGCCCAAATCAAACCGGCCCACCGAGATATCTCCTGGTGTCCCAGAGTACCTCTGAGTGGTAGTATCTAATAAGTGACTAATAACACAGACGTCTAATTATTGAAAATGACCCTGACTCTCGTGGTTAGTTTTCAGTCTGGTTGAAAATCAAAAGGTCAGTACAAAGTGGTACTATTAAAACTCAAAACATTTGTTCTTTGCTTCAGAGCATCACAATTTTATATTTTAAATTTTTACTAGGGACTAAAACAAAAGAAAGTTGCCTTGAAATATCAATAAGGTAAACTCCAAATGCTGCTAATGTGTGGAAGGCGAACAACGAGTTCATATACCTGGGTAGTGTGAGCCCCATAAAGCAGGAAGTACTCTACACGGTGAACAACGGGTCAAAGTTCTTTAATCACACGACACGATGTGGGGCCAAGAAGGTCCCGGGGAGAGACAAGATGAGTCTCTATCAGCTGTACCTTGTCCCCAAGTACAGTTTAGAAATTTGCACAGTAAAAAACAAAGAGCTGAGCGAGCTACAAGCATGTGAAATGAAATTTCGAGGAAGATACGGAGAAATAGAGTAAGGAACAAGGAGTTGAGAGGGGGGTTAAGGAGTGAAGGAACCAATGGAGGGAAGGTTAAGGCCACTAAGACTCAAGATGGTTCGGCCATGTGGGAAGAATGGAAAACATAAAAGCACCGTGTGTATTCATGTAAAGAGAGGTAGGGGGGGGGGGGGGGGGCAGGAGACCATTTGGAGGACCCAGGTGGTGGGTGGACCAGATAAAGGAAGATGTAGAGAAGAAAGGAGAGAGCTGGAGAAGAGTGATGAGAGGAGAAATATTCCTGTGCAGACAGCGCTGATTCAATAAACACACCACTCGGCAAGTTATCCGAGGGGTAAGATGATGATGATGACGACTAGGGAAACACTTTTAAAAATACAAACCTATATTTTTATGTGTTGGTAGCAGTATTTTATTTTCTTTAAAAGAGAGTATTTATGTTTTATTTATTCAGAAAATTAAATGGTTTTAAAATTGTATATTATAGATATTACAACATTATTGAAAAAATAGAGTACAGTACCTTAAAATTAAATTTCTACATAAAATGTTATTTAACTGAAAAGTCAATATCTTCAATATCATATTATAGAATAATTGGGATCTTGAAGAAGCTATAATTGCTATTATAGGTTTGTAGCGCGAAGCATTGGAGACATGTGTTGAAAATTATCAATATTTTGTGCTGCAACATAGTTATTTTTTATTTAACTGACGAGAAAAACTTTTATTTACAAAACTTAAAGAGCAAGGAAATTTCTGGTGAAACCATTCAGTCATTTACAAGTGAAAATGAGAAAAGCTTGGGTTTTGTAGCAGTACCATTTCTTCTCATTAACACTTTATTAGTTAAGTACCATAAAATGCATTGTATGTACTCTAAAAGTTCATGAATAATAATGAATTGAATTAAATAATTTAAATTTTGAATCAACATCACTGTTTAAGACATAGAAAATTCGTAAAGTTTGTAATTTTATAATTACTCTTTATTTTAGTGCTCTTTAAAGAAAACCTCTTTTTGGTTTTTTGAGGTAATTTGTAATATATATTTGTAAAAAGGTACAAGAAAGGTGGATAAAAAACATATAAAAGGAACGAACACAATATGGCTGTTACAAAGAAAAGAATACAGTTCACACTTTACATTGCTGCCACTGGACAAAGAGGTAATGGTTGCCTCTTGAAGAAAATCAATCATTACCACCCAATTCCTTCTGTACCGTCTTAGAAATATATATTTTAATGATGATTAATGAATATAACAGCGAAGATTATTTTTATAATAGAAATAAATACAAGCCATTAATCCTCGTCAAATGTTTAGTGATTTCAGTTGGTTGTCATAACAGAAATATTGGTTTTTAAATCCATGTTTTTTGACAATTTTTCAACAATCAAGCCCAGACCACAATATCAATTTAAAGAGACTATTATTTCCAAGGATATATACACACTCTAACTTGCCCAGATTCATGCATTCAAAGTCATTTTAGTTTAAGGCTACCCCTACTGAATTTTTTGGGGAAAATACTATTTCAATTATTCAGACATTACATTTCTTACTAAACAATATTATAAAGAATAAATCAAATAATTGATTTTTGTGTGTTAAAAAAAATCATCCCTGTCCTCTTTTCAAATAAGCTATTTATCTAAATGTTCTATACATTTGCTAGATGTCAAGAAAGAAAAACGCATTTCCTTTAAATATATTTTTATGCGCCTTCTTGAACCAAGCTGGGTTATGTGTGGTCGATACGCAGAGTAACAAATACTTATCCCAAGATTATAGTCTAAGAACCCAAATCCACCAGTGTATAAAATTGTCGCATAAAGCTATAAACTACATTTCCATTAAAAATATAGTTATATTTAGCGTATTTGGTCTGAGTATTGTAATAAGAATGTGCAGTTTATTTATTAAATATAAATAAAGAAATTAATATATCACAAAAATAAACTATAAAAATTAACAGTTCCTATAGTTTCGAGACTTAGGGTCTTAAAATAATTATTTATAATCATATCAATTATGTCAAATAAATAAGCCCATTTTTTTAATCGATTTTTAACATACAACATAATAAACTCAAACGTAAATAAACCAGTGAAATGCAGATACAATATAAACTGTATCTAATACGATTCAAAACTCAACATGGGAGATAGAGAACAGTAAAGATAAAGCAAAATTGTTTTTGTTAATGAATGATGTTTGTAGATATTACGCTTTGGTGCTAGAGGGTGCTGTTGGTACATAAATGAAAGGCAGAAAGTGTGAACAGCATTTTTATTTACAGCAGTTGCTCATAGGAGCGACCGCCAACAATAATGAATGCCTGACAGCATTGACGCATTGATTGCTATAACTTTCAAAGATTTCACAGCCCCATATGTTAGATGCATGTCAACCATCTCAGAATACATTAAATGTTCCATGTTACTAGTACAAAGTCTGTATTGCGAATTATAGTGATGAAAATTAGCCTTCTAACAACAGCGTCCTCTAGCACCGAAGGTTGACGTCTGCACACAGACATTCATTAACGAAGAGGTTTGTTTTAGTGTTTCCTGTTTCCCAATAAAGTTCGTCCAGAGAGTTTTGTGTCACCCTGTATACACAATATGTGACGTTCTGAATAAAGCATCAGAAATTTGTTTTTCACCTTTTGCGTTATCCAGATATGATATTTTAATGACTTCATGGACCTCTCCAAGTAAAGTATTATATTTTGGTCCCTAACCTTCCATTATATAGATAGACATTAAAAGATCTATCCCCCCCCCCCCCCCCCGCAATCTATAATGTAGCATATTTACTGTCTTATTTGAAAGTTTTAAACTTATCACCTTTTTTTTTTCTTTTTTTCTCCTTCAATTTCGGTTTGAAAATTAATTGAATCTAATATTTTCATGATAACAAGCGGTGAGCGCAAGATCTCACTCTACTATATTCAACAGGTTCTTGAAATCATTAAAAAAAAAGATTGATTTTTATTAGTAGTTTAAATAAAAAAAAATTAAACAAGCGGTGTAAAAATTGTAAGGTTTGTTTTTTACAGGGAGTAAAAGATGAAATCGTGTGCAGAGTGCGATGGAAAAGTAAGATGTCTGATTGAAAAAAGAAACTATTAATAAGTTATTTTTTAACAGTTTGTCAGTTAGAAATAACTGTATACCGTTTTATGCCTAAAGATTAATAGCCAATGAGTTCCTTGTACATATGAATTAGGGTTATAGTCCACGAGGCATTAATAGCTGCAGTCTCCTGTTAATAAACACTATCTGATTGATTTATACTTCTAATTAACTCCTTCATTTTTGTGGTCGACATTAATTAAGGAACCAGAGTTCTACGGAATTCTAAACGAGAGTTGTACGCTGCCGTTGTTTAATTTGACGAGCTAGCAGATGTGCACGGATAGAGGGATATAGATGCTTGGTTATAAGCCACGCTTGAGTGGAGTAGTGTTTGGAAGGTATGGGCAGAACATATACTAAATATTTCTTATTCTCAATATTTACCAAATCTAGATATATTATATTTTGAATAAATTGAAAAAGGACACATGGACAAGGGAATAGAACAAAGAGCTTAGGGTGCCAATGCTCTACCACCGAGATATCCAGGGATAAGCCCGTGCTCGGGTAGCGGAATGTAAATCTAAGATACATACATGGAAATTGCCTATCAAGAATATTAAAAGAAAAACTCGGGTGTTGGTATAATTAAAAAATTAAGTCTTGTCTAAAAAAAACCATAATTATTAATCTTTATAAAGCGCACAATAATCTTGCTTCATTATATATTTGTGTAGCTCGATATATAATCTAAGCACGTTTGACTTCATGTGAGTTATATTTCCTTTGACTTGAAGAAGTAGTCTTGGCTGGAAGTTTTGTCAACTGCACATTAGAATTATTGTCTGGCCAGTAATTGTAAATCATGAAATTGTTTGGAGACATCTCTGATTGGCGGTCAAGTTTCTAGTGATGAACAATCTGAGAAATAAATAAGTACATGTCATCTTGGTATACAGATATATATATATATATAAAAATCTGCTTGGAACCCAAATATTGTGATAATGCCTTCGCCAGTCTGAAGTATAATACATCCAATTGTTTTTAGTAAGGATGAACCCTCGAATCCTTAAACATACATATACAAATAAAAGTATTAAATAAAATCTACCATATTTGATATTGAACTAAGAGCTTGAAAACATGGGATCGCTGTGAGCGACGCTGGCAATTTCAGCAAATATTTCGCACATCGCTCTGAGCGACTTTAGCACTCAAAGGGTTAAAACATTACCTAACTTTCTTAAGGCTACTAGTGTCTAGTAGTAGCCTTAAAACTAGTAGGCATTGACAACGGCCGCTACTAACCAACTTGATTAACTAAGCTTTCCGTATAATCTACTACAGATGAATTATGAGGTTGGGAACTTTTGAAAAGTAGGGATCGACAGATGAAAAATTTAAAAATTGTCTGTTCAAGTCTGTGGTAAAGAACTTTCTTAGTTGAGAGTATTGTGGTGCAAATAATTCTAGAACTTCCAAACCCAAGATATTGACTCTCCACAAAATTACTAGCGTTCAAAGCTTTTTACCCAACATTGGAGTGGCGACAGCCCCTCAACACTGCGACATTTCTGGTAGTTACATTTTTTATTATATGTTTATTGAATTCAAACTCATTAGCCTTATACTCTGGAGCTTTCTGAGAATATTACTCTAGCTCTACATAAAAAAAAATTGAGTTTGCAGATACCTAGAGAATCTATAACTAAAACCCATTACATTAAAGTGCATCAATCTAAATAATTTAGAATACTTTGTGGGACTGGGACAGATTACATTATACCAGAGCAAAGATTATCTTTAAGTTTATTTTATTTTGTTTAAACGAATTATTCAGAAAAAAAAAATAGTTTGAAAATGTAGGTTCTAAATGAATTCAATTATATTTTTAGTATTCAAACACCTATTTGATTACTAAACCTCAACAAAATATAATAAAAAAAAATTATGATATGCTTCACCTTCTCAATTGGTCACATAAAGACAAAATATTGATTAAGAAGGAATTAATTATAAAGACATTTAAAGTCACATTAAGGTGTGGATGGGGGCTAACCTGAAAAAAAGGTCGGTGTTTTTGCAGTTAAAACACTTTTTTGGTCAAAATTAATCAAATATCTCTTCAATAGAAACATAGTTCAGTTTTCTTCACCTGGTGATATCAACAGTTGTTGAATATCTGTCAAGGGCGACCTGGAATTTAATGACAACTTTTTCTCTTCATTTAAAAAGTTCGTAATCTAATTCTCATGACAGATATTCAACAACTGTTGATATCACCAGGTGAAGAAAATTAAACTATATGTTTCTATTGGAGCAATATTTTATTTATTTTTACCAAAAAAAAAAGTGTTCTAAAAAACTGAAAAACCCTGACCTTTTCTTTCGTTACCCTACATCCCCCCCCACCTTAGCCCCCAAACAGTGCAGCACCCGAAATGAAATGAAATGGTACCAAAATCTACCCCATGCATTAATTAAGTTACTGAAGTTATGCATAGAATAACATGCAGTTCATTCAGTTTATAAGTTTACTCAACACCAATATTCTAAGACATTATAATGACTATCATAATCCTATGTTACTTACATGTATCCTAATATAGGATTTTAATATATCTCAGAAAATCACATCAAAAAGTTGAATAACCTTAAAAAGATTTCAAATTCTGAAAAAGCATAAATAGCTTCGGCTAATTGATTCTTAAAAAGAAATTATATACACACCAAAAAAACTACAATTTAGAGGTTATAAGAAATATTCAAATTTTCAAAATAAATCTTCTTTATCACTATTTCTTCCAAACATAATATATATCTTTAAGGAAATTTTTTTTTTATAGGTATTTTGCTATGAATATTTAGAATAAGGTACAGGAAGGTATTGGGCAATAACGATTGAATTTCTTCAAGAGGCTCTTTGTCCAGTGGCAGCAGTGTAAAGTGTGAACTGTGTTCTTCTTTTCATTTGTAAAAGCCATATTGTGTTTGTTCCTTTTATATGTTTTCCATACACCTGTCCTTTACCTTCTTACAAATATGCAGAGCAAACATAATATGAAAGTTTTGGTAGTGCACTAAAACTCATAATGATTAGTGGATTAAGGACCAAAATTTTCCACTATAAAACTTAAAAATCTTTGCCTCAGCCACAGGGATGAAGAGCGTGCATCACATGCCCATCAACTCTGTGATACAGTCGGCTAGAAATAGTAGATTTACATGAACACTATTACACGTGGATCATTTCTGATTAAACATTAATGGAGATAAAGGGTTAATAGAAGTTCCTAATACTGAACATTGTTGAAATATTAAATATTTGGATAAAAACTGCATTTAAAAGGCCGTTTTTATGACCATTTTAGAATGTCTTCACAGATAAGCACTGTGCACAAATCTTCATTCTGTCACAATACAGACATACTGTAGTTATTAACAAGAAACTTTGTCCCCCATCGTCACCGCGGAAAATGTAGAGTAATCATTCAAATACGAATGCATTGCACGCATTACTAGCATATCTTGATGTTTTCTTTTTCCCTTTAACCTCCGTACCCCTCGAGAGCTGAGTGGGGCCTGCTAAGATGCACGCTCTTAAAGACAGCCCTCGCCCTCAACATTTGTGTGGTGGAGGGAGAATAGATAACTATTTTGGAAAAACAAAACAAAAAAAGAACTCAGTATACCCTATCAGGATTCGAATCTCGCTCTCCCTGTCTAGTCTAACACGATTGTGACACTTTAGACCGTACGGCCACTGAAGAGGATTGTTATGATGTTGACTTGGTAACTATTACATTGATAACTAATCTTTCAATCACCGTGACAAGTATATTTAAAAATTAGTCCCTAATTCTGTAACCTATTAAGGCTCAATGTGTTCAACTTGTTGAAAACAAGTCACTGTAGATTTCAAAACATACATTCTTTTCATTGTAAAAATATTTATGTGATTTTCAATTAAAATAAGTTTTATTTTGGTTTCTAAATAATTTTAATACATTTGTTTTATATTTACACAATTAGATTTTAAAATCATATATTTATTCACCTAAGCTTGACTATATTCTATTAAATACCAGAGAGAATTTGGAGAAACTCACCGAGATAGACTTAATAAAAATAAAATATATCACAGACCACTTAAAAAAAAATTTAACAAAAAATAAGAGGTGCGCTTTAATGTTCACTTTAAATACCATTAAAGTGATATTTTTTTTTTAAATCCTCAATATTTTCACAAATATTTACCAAATATTGGCCAGTTGACCATGAACTGATACCTAATCGAGTGTGTATTGCAGAATATTTTACATTTGAGGTTTTATAATCTCACAAGTAGAGTTGAGTCAAATCAACTATTTTACCAATGTGAATCTCCAATTTACCCTAGAATCCCGAATCTTGAAAAAAATATAAGAGAATAATATAAAATACAAATAGTAACTAAATGTTAACATTCCTTCTTATACTCCATCCATTATAGCATTCATACATTCAGTTAAGTGATAAATTACTGGTCTGGGGCCTGGTTGTTAAGTTCATACTATAATTATTTATTATAATTAGTTCTGAACCACCAATACAGAGTAATAGATCTCTAGAACAAATTTAACTTGAAAAATTGAAGTAAAAAAACCCGTTCATTTTTAAGGATTTGAGTCTTGAATCTGAAATGTTCTCGAATCCAAGAATCTTGAATATCCTTAATGATTCGAGAGTACCATCCCTTATTTCTTCGCTTTATAATTGTGGGGTTTTCTCCTCCATACTTACCAGTTTACCATCCTCCAATAGCCAGGATACTATTTTAAAACTACACCCTTTACACCAGCAAATAGGGGTGTGTGAAGTCCACATTTTCAATTTGAAGCGAACTCGAATAAAATATATTAAATATTCTCGAAGCCAAATACAAGTATGAATAATTTTGTTAGTTGGTTTATGATTTAAAAAAATATTATATTGTAGTTATTAATACATAAATTTATGCACTAAAATTACTTGAAATCGTTTTATTGCAACAATGTTTGTAATATTTTGTTTTTTAATATGATAAATCAAGTTACTATCACAACTTACAAGTCGAGTACTTCAGTTTATTTCCATATAAATATTAACTTGTAATGTATATCTAAACAGCTCATAGTAGGACTAAACGAACATAAATTTAGTATTTTAACTGTCGACAATTTGATTGGAGAATTTTGATAATCGTCAAAGCCAGAATTGTATTAGAAGTCAAAGCTGACATTTGTTTCGAAGCCAAGTCGACGCTTCAAAGCTTCATACACCCCTACCAGCCAACAGAGGAAGAGGATTGGGGAAGAAGAGAGGAAGATTGGGACATTTAACTAAACTGACCCGGCAACCGGGTGGAAACAGTTGTTGAGGATGGCCTAAAAGTGTTTTCCAATAAACAAGAGAAATAAGGGGGAATCGGAGGGGAAGGACCTTTTTTTTTATATATAAAATGGAATGTTTGAAAAAACAATGCCTTAACTTTTGACAAAATGATCAAATTGATCTTAAGAATGATGGAAAAAGTTAATTTATACAAAAGCTAAAACCAACAAACACTTTACAATAGCTCAAATGCTGAATATTATTGTTAGAAGGAGCAGTAAAATACTGTTAGACGTGTGCCAATGTAAATGCATCATGCGTAAGGAAACCAAATGAACCAGAGAGCGTCGCTTATTCTGTCAAAAATGTTAATCTTTTCTATTCAACATGTCCCATGCCTCGTCATCGTCGTTCCACTTGGAGTTCCAATCGCTGTTCTTTCCTTCGGCAAGGTCAATCAGCAGGCCATCCTTAGCGGATTTCTTTTTCCCCTTTTTGGTGGCGGAAGTGGTTGCGGGGGTCGGAGCGCCCTGTTCCGAGGCACCGCTTGGGCCCCAACTATCCCAATCGTTGGGTGACTTGGCACCACTGGAAGCTCTGAAATAAAATGTTCTTATCGATGTAATTCTGATACAAATATTTAATATCAGTGAATTAACTAGTTAGGGTTGTGCAAATACTCAAAAATTTCGAGTTAGAATTTTATTAGTTGTTCAAAATCTAGGATTTTTACAAAATTTAAGAAATTTGAGTCCTCAGAATTTTCAATTTTATCTAAAAAAAATACTAAGTTTAATTAATTTATTTCATTTTAAGACATTATTTAACAAATTAAATTACTTATTATTTCCTTTTGTCTAATTAAAAATAATATAGCTTGGACAAGTATATTAAATTAATTTTAAAATTTGAATAATGTGACCATAAATTTTTATAAAAAATAAATATTAAAAATTGAAAATAGGATCAGAAAACTGTAGGCCTCAAAGTTCACTAAAAACACAACAAACCATAAAATTATGAAACTTATCCTGTACAGGTTAAATAACCAAAGGGCTCTCAGATTCACCTGAAACATTTCACAGCACCACGACATATTCTTGGATCTGAAACTGAGCCTTCATGAGGGAAACATAAACGCCGCAGTCCACACCAAAACCATCGACAGTAGCTCCATTTACAAAGCAACCATCCTCTTCATGTAAAACGCTCTCTACTCTATAGCCTAGCTACCGGAGTCAGACGTAGATGTTCTAAGGAAGAAGACCTTAACGACCAATGTCGACAACTCTTCAAGGCTTTCACAGCCCGAGGATACCGTAAACACATCGTCAACAGTCAAAGAGAGCTCTATCCAATCAAGAGCCTATCAACCTTCCAATGACATACTACTCACCACCCCAGTATTTTGAAGGAGTATAAAAACTCATATTTATCCTGAACACAGGTTATAATATCCTAATCTCATCCCCTCTAACACAAAATATTCTCAGCAGTGCTCCAAGAATCACATTCAAACCCCCTCCTAATCTCCGCAATATTCTGGTTCACCCTGAATTGTCCGACCCGGCCGCAAACAACGAATCAGGCCAAAGGTTCCTACCGACGCAACATACCAACCTTCCATCTCATTCAAAAGCAGACTCACACAAATGGAATACCCCATGAACGGCCACTATAACTGAAATTGATAATTCGATTAAATTTGATATAAATACAACATTCTATCCATCTACCAAGAGTAAAGACACAAGTTTGAACAAGCGAATGCAGGATCCAAGCCTAAACGTTGTTTAGAATCAAGGAACAGGCAACAACAGAATCTAAGTGACCTTGACAGATGTAACCTGGAGAACTTCATAATTACGTGTTTTGTTGTGAACTTTGATGCCTACACTTTTCTCATGTGTTAACGAATTTTAATCTCCAATTTAAGTCCATATCTTGGAAAAAAATTATGAATGTAAAAGGAAATATAATATGATAGAAAATACAAACAGTAACTAAATGTTAACATTATTTCTTATAAACCATTCATTCATTATAACATTTAATAATTCAGTTAAGTGTTAAACTACTGGTCTGGGGTCTGATTGTTTAGTTCAACCTATAATTATAATTGGTTCTGAGCCAACAATAAGCAGTATTAGAGATCTAAAGCTGTAAACAAATTTCACTTTAAAATCGAAAAAAAATTTTTTTTAAGGATTTGAGTTTCGGGTCCTCGAATATCCTTAAGGATTTGAGGGATCTGAGGGCCCATCCCTAGTATATTATTAATAATATTAGTTATTTATGCTTCAAGTTGAGTCGCATTTGTAGTAAATGGTCTATAACAATTAGCTATACATCCTTTCAAGCAATGGCCACGGAATATTTAAGATTAATTTTATAAGGGTGTGTTAAAGTCTTCTTTTTTTTATTCCAAGCAAACTCAAATTGAATATAGGTAATATTCTGAAAGCCAAATCGAAGTTCGAGAAGTTCTTGTTTGTTAATTTAGGCTTGAAAAGATATTCTATTGTGGTTATTTATATTACTTTATGCACAAAAATTAGCTGGAAAATATTTCATTGCACAATTGCTTGTAATATTTTGTTTTAGTCCGATAAATAAAGATAAAACTTTCAATTCTATTACTTAAGATTTTTTCCATACTAATATTAATTTGTAATGTATATAACATCTCGAAATGGCAATGATTGATCATAAATTGATAATTTTAGGTACCAATATTTTTAGTGGTGAATTATCAAAGCCGGGATTTTTTTTAAGTGAAGTCGAAGCTGATATTTGTTTCAGAGCCAAGTCAAAGTTTCGAAGTTTCCCACAACCTTAATTTTTTTATATCTATTAAAATTTTTGATAAATGTATTAAACAAAAAATTATCTTTGAATTAAAAAAAATTGTCATTTGGTGCATATTTAGTATTAGATGAAGAAATTACACCAACCTAAATTATCGGCACCAGTTGGTGATCTTAAAAATAGTTTATCAACCCTATTTTTTAACTAGAAGGGTGGGAAGAAGCTGGCATACAATAAGTTGAATTTATGATTTAGTTAAATCTAGTTAACTTTTTTTATTTAGCACAGCGTCTTACTATCCTTCCGGGTTAAATGCTCAAGTACTAATTACACTAATTTGGAAGGTTGAATTTAGAGGAAGTGAACCCGCATTTGCATGGAGGGAGAATGTAAAACCACCCCCGTTCACCCGACTGAGAGTCGAACCTTGATCTCCCCGTCCTCGGCAGTCTAGCTTAACACGAAACTAGCGCGTTAGTTAACTACGCCACCGAGGCAGATATATAGTTAACTACTTTTGAAAATGGCTTGACAATATAAAAAATATAATTTACTTGGATTGTTTATTGGTTCCCCACCCCCAGTCATCTTCAGCTCTTCCTGGCGAGTCTCCGCGGTCATTAGTAAGTAACGAAGCACTAATATGTTCCTTTGATTGACTCCTGTAACAAACAAAATTAAAAAATAAAAATATTTAGAGTCGGGTTGAATCCACTATTTTACGATATATATGCTTTTAAATTTTAGTCACACACACACACACCATCATCATCATCATCATCATGATGAACTGTTTCCAGCCTCTGGCCAGGTCTGTTTAGTAAAATGCCTTCATCTTCCTCTGTCCTTCCACCATTCTTCCTCCTAAGATTTCTTCCATTCTCCTCCTCTCACTTGCACACTTGCTGCTTTCTGTTCCTCCAATCTCTTCCTTACATACTTCATATCCATTAATCTTCTTGGTAGGGGCCTGCAAGCTTGGGTTTTTTCATTTGAGTCGAGTATTTCTAAAAGCTCCCGAGTTAGAGTCGAGTATATTCATAATTTTAAAATGTTAAAAAGTATGTTAAAACACATGTTCTTAAAATATGAATGACACTCATTTTTATAAAGAGTAAATACTTTTGAAAAAGAAAGTTAAACAATGAAAATATCGGTTTTTAAATTAGAAATAACACTTAATAAACACAATTTAAAAATAAGAACAACACTCAAATAAAAAATCAAATAAAAAAATAATTAAAATGGTTTCACACTCATATCTTTAAGGACATTAAAATCACACTAACAATTATAAAAAAGTTAATAAAATGAATAATTGCACTATGGCTCGGAAATGTATAATAAGACAGTGTATAAACACTGTACAGTGATGTAAAGTAGGTGATAGTGAAGGAAGCCACCTGAAAGGAGAGTCATGTCATGCCTAGATAGGAAGAAACACACTTCTATCTTCATTTCTTCTTAAACTTTTACACTTCCAACACATTAGTAGCCGACGATTTGCGCACGTCCATTATTGACTTTGTCTTAAAATATGAGTCGACAACGACCCTGGGCACGGGACGACTCCTGGATAGCTCAGTGGTTAGAGTATTGGCCTACTAAGCCAAAGGTCCCGGGTTCGGTTCCCGTGTCCAGATGTCATTTTTCAATTTTCAGAATATGATATCTAAATGGAGTAATTCTCACTAAAATAATATAAATAATAGCTTTGGCTATTTGATTCTTTTCTAAACCAGTAAACACAGATACTACACAATTTACTATAATCTTTTTTTAACTTTATCATATATTTAAAAATCATCTTTGGAAAATTTGCACTCTTTTACAATAGTACTTAAAATGTAGGGCAATTTTAATTTCTATAAATAACCAGACCAAATATTGATTAACACACAGTAAAGTAACATAAGTTGATTTCTTATGACCTTGCTTGATAGTGACCCAATATATGAAACCAAAGATATGAGTGTAAAAAGATCTCGTTCTAGCTTGAACATGGTGTCATTTTATTCTTCTTTTTTTTTAAATACTTCTCTTTAGTCCCCAATATGACTGTTACAGTGGCCAGTTCAAACTATTATTCTACCAATAGTCTTTGGTTGAGGGAAATTAATTTGCTTTGGGATGAAAATGATATTAGTGCAGTTAGTACTTATTTTTCATCAAGAATTATTAGCCAAAATCTGCTATGTTTATTGTTAGTTAACATTAAATTTTTTTTTAAAAAAAAAGGACCATAATTTAAATGTAAATGGCCAAACAGTCAATTTTGCGAATAGAATTTTATTTTGTTTCATATCACATATTAATTTTAAAAAAATGCTACAATGATCTTGAATTATGTTTTAAAGGCAATTAATGTACCAAGTAAAAGTTTGTAAAAACATGTCTTGCGAAATCTCGGCGTGTCTGATGATTAGACAAACCTTTGGGCAATTCCTCCTTCAAGTAACAAGGACGACTTTTCATTGGAAGGATTATCCGTGGTCTCTGGAATTGTTTCATGGGGCGGTACATTCACGCCTGATAAGTCTTTCCAACCTCTTCTTCCTAAATCACCCACCTGAACAGAAACATTAGAGATAATTCATGTTCCAAACATGTCTGGATTTAATTACGGCCAAAATATTGGTTTGATGGTGACTAACATATATTTGGCCTAAGAACAGTTTCCGGAATGTAAAGATTAAAAAAAGGGAGACTCATTAATCATTATTGAAAATGGGCATTTTTCAGTCAATAATCAAATTAACTTTTTTTTAGGGTTGGGACACCTTCGATAATTGAGATTAGGGACAATTTCCGAATTGAGACTCAAATCCTTTTTTTAAAAAAATTGTTTTCTATCTCTAATACTGTATATTGGTGGTTCAGAACTAAGTTAAAATTATAAATGAACTCAACAACCAGGTCCCAGACCAGTAATTTAACACTTAACTGAATATATTAATGTAATAATAATAAATAACAATATAAGAAAGACTGTTAACATTTAGTTATTGTTTTTTATATTACTCTATTATATTTATATTTCCTTGTGTGTCCATAATATTTTTCCAAGATTCAAATTTGAGATTAGAGATTCGAAGGTAAATAGGAGATTCAGATTCATAAAAAAAACAACTAAAAAATGTATAGATTGATTAGTCAAATGCATTGGTATTATAAAAGCTAATTAACAACTTTTTATTGTGGCATTTTACTATATTTAAGGTTATACATATAAAGGTAAAATGTATATGAAATGTATCCACATTTTTATGTACAGATAGGGTAATTATTTAGGTAAATACTCCGCTCAGCCAGGATTCGAACCCTGATCTCCCAGTCTTTGACAATCCAAAATTTAGCGAGAATGGGTGTAGGACCAAACAACAACTTAAGCGGGTGATTAGCTACTAATTGATTCATTTACTGTGGGGGGAAATGTTTCTAATTATACCAATTGTTAGAGCACCGTAAAAATGGTGAAACGCAATAAAGTGAAAAGAAGCCATAAAAAGATGGAATCAAGTACTTTTTCCTTTGATAGTTTTTAGATATGATTTACAATGTTTTTGAAAATCGAAATAAAACAAAATTGTCTTGTTACACAAATTCCTCCTATAAAATGAAATAACACAGCTTTTACCAAAAAAATAAAACATCTTTAAATAATCACGAAATTAAGAAGAAATTAAGCAGAAATTTAGACCCTGCTGTAATTTGATTAGTATTTTGTTGTAGTGTAAGCTAAGTTTAGTCTACAAAATTGTGAAATATGCAGACAAACTTGACAAAGAATTTTAAAGCAAATATTTATAAGGTTTCAATAATAAATTGTAATTTTGTATACATTGTCTCAATATGTAAACAATACTTAAAACACCTCGGATAACAAGTAATTTTGAATAAACACAAAATAACAACGAAAAGTGAGATTTAAAAAACTAAATTTAACTAGAAATAAAACAATTTTTAAGGAGGCTCTACCAATTGTACGCCTAAACTAGTATTTACATCCCAAGTAGTTGAAACTTTGTTAGAGTAATGAGTGCTTGGGAGCTTTAACGTTAGTTTTGTGGTTATATAAAATATATTAGGTGTGAGATATTTTAACATATTCGTAAATTGGAGGTTTTATTTCAACTTAAAGTAGGCAAGCAGTGCTTTCAATGCTTACATGTACCGACAGCGCCTTGTGATAAATAGATTACAAATGTACAAGAAAGTGCTTCAATCCCATACTGTTGACAAACTTTTTCAGTGCGCCAACATAAAAGAGAGAGTAAACCTACCTTATTTGCAAGGTTGGACACCTGAGAAGTCACATCATCTAGAAGCTTCCCTTCCTTCACCTGATACAAAGCACAGCCAAAATAATCACACATGCAAATGAGAAAAGAAACATAAAATGAGCCTTGGTAAATCATTCAACATTTACGAAAACTTGTTCAATTGGATCGATGTGGGCTGCTTCCGTCGGGGGAAGCAAGTTTCAAAGTTTACCGATATTTGACTAGGTTACGTCAAGGTGGAAATTAAATTTTTGTCGTGAATATTGCCGTCTTTACGTATAAATCTTTCACCTAAATTCACTATAGTTTTAAGTGATTCCTCGATACTAATGATGAGGTGTTATTTTTAACCTACACTTAGACCCCGCCAATCTGAACTAATTAGGACCGGGGCCTGTTCAGATTTACTGATGTTCAGATTATTCCAACAAAATATAATATAACTAGTAATTAAACTAAAAATTACTATATAAGCACTAAACTAAAAAATTACAGTATCTTATAGCTAGGAACACGACATATGGTTTTGTTGTTCGACAATCGGCTACTATTGTTTTGTGTCAGTGAGCGTACTCGAGGTATTTCAGCGAGTGGACCAATGCCATTCATCCCACCTGGTTGCCACCACTTGTCTGTCACCAAAGGTCAGTTGAAGGGGGTCCAACTATTTTTTGTATTTAATTTGTATCTCTTTAAAACTTAATAAAACTAAACTTTTTGATTATCAAACAAATTTTTGATTCGGACTAGCCTAAATTTCAGACTAGCTGGGGTCGAATAGGCGGGATTTAAGTGTAAATAATTTTAATAGGTGATTTGTGATATAATTGTCATAATCACTATAAAAAAGTGTCTCAACGGTAGCTTTGGTAAATTTAAGTACTTTTTTTTCCTCGTTAATTTTTCCCTCGTCTTAATACCTGATTTTAGTTGTATGCATATATTAACTATATTAGTTAAATTGTGATGTGGACGGTAGAAATTTAAAAGAAATGTACCAACATTTGAGTGAAGGGAGGGTGGGAAACAAAAAACAAAAATCTCCTTCAATACACTCGACTGGAATTCAAACCCAGATCCAATGTCATTGAAGGCAAAGGAAATAATTCCCTAAAACTTGTTTTTAAAATGCACGACTACCGAAAAAGTAGAGATTATTAAAAGGAATACCATAGATTTTATTGTAATAATTTAACATCTGAGCAATCAACCCCTTTGAGCAAGCTTAGGTAACTACTACATGCAATGGAAAAAAACAGACAGTAGGATGTAAAGAAAAGGAAGATAATTTAAATAAAGAAAAAATTGTGACACAACAAAATAAAATCTGCGTCTGTATGAAATGTATCATCCAAAATTTAAAAAAAAAAAGAATAAAAAGAAAAGTGGTGTACTAATAATAACAGAAGAAGGGTCTGAATTAAGACTTGTGCCGGCAAATTAAATGATAATGTGAACTAAAAGTTTAGCTACAACAACATCTCTTACCTTTTCACCTACAGTTACACTTATATCAGCTACCTTCTGAGATGCAATCCCTCCAATCTTAATGGCTCCCTCTGTTGCTTTGCTTGCTATTTTGGTGGCAGACGTGGAGAACACTGACCAACCCTGAAAAGTTACATTACACTGAGACACCAACTCTAGCTTATTAACACCCCCTATGCAGTCGGTGACAAAAAAAAATCAAACATTTTACTATATATTCTTTGTGTTATTTTATAAGTATTGTTAATATTTATCAAAACTTACAGCTGCAGATGACATGACTTGATGTATGAACAGAGGTGGTCGGGCACCCAAAATTTCGGGCGGGTCTTTTATATGCTTGTATTTTAATCGGGCATCTAAAGAACTTGGTAAGTATATAATACCATGTTAGCACTAACCTCTAATTTAAACTTTGAAAAAAAAATAGTTTTTAACTGATATTCATAGTTTAATTATTTCAATTTAACTAATATTAAACAAAGGTAAGTATTATTTTTTTTTATTAATTCGTAAATTATTATGTTTGCTTACAACAAAACTATGGTAAAATTTTTCACAGGTTACAAGTCTACAACAGAGCGAAATCAAGATTCCTACGATTTAATTGTCTATGTCAATGCCAACAATATAACAAATTTAACATTTCCAGATTGAGATTTTTAGGCCCGATGCTTTGCGAAAACTTAATTCAAATTAGTTTTCTTTACCTTTCTTAAATCTATTATTATTAGCCAGATTTGTTAGGATATAAATAGAAAAGTACACAACAAATACACATTAAATAGGAATCAGTCATTTTGCATTTTGTGACTCTTTTAACTTTTAATTTGAAATTTAGTATGCCTGTGACAAAGTTGTTTCTATATTTTCTTTTTCGTTAAATTAGAGTGTTAAACTTATAATTTGAAATTTTATAGGCCTGTGACAAAGTTGTTTGCAAAATGAAATGCCCGCCCGAATATGCCCGTGCCCGATTGTAATTTTGTAATGCCCGCCCGATACAAATATTTGATGCCCGACCATCCCTATGTATGAATATGTATGAATATATTAAACTTGTTTTAATAATTAAAAAATAGTGTTCTTCCTATTGATATCTTACTATACCTTGTCTACATGCCCCTTAAAGCAGTTCAGGAGTATAATAAAATAAATTTACCAAAAATGTGTCAATTTGTTTTTTTACTCTTATATCAAAACTTCAATCTATTGCAGAATTTCTTAAGCTGTAGTACGCATAAGAATGACAAGCAAATGATTTCAGGGGCTACATGAGTCACCCTGGGGGACACAAGACGCACCAATGAGTTTTATTAATCATAGTATATTTTGATAAAATTAAGTCTGATAAACAAATTAATGCAGATTTTGGAGTGATGCTATGGACTCTAACACAGATTTGTTTCGGTTACTACTTAAGGGTTTAATAAAATTTGGTATGATTTATACTTTACAAAAAAAATCATATTTTAATTTTGTTTCTTTATTTTATGAAGCAACAGAAGGGGTACGTTGGTTAGGCCCCAAATGGGTTATGTGACTGGCCATAGTTTGAGAAACAGATATTTTACATTTCACATAAGCCCACAACCCATGCAGTTCATACATTTCCTGACAAACCTTTTTAGTAGCTTTTACTAAACTCAAACCCAAGAAACAGGTTGAAAAAAAAATAATTAAAAACCAGTTATATTAGATTAGATTTTCAAGGGTTATAGGCATTGATGTATATAATAACACAAAGTGTGTAAAGAGTTGCTTTGTTTCAATAAAATGATGAAAATAGATTGTTATGTTCATGTAGAATCATACAAAACATAATATAATGTCTTACGCTAGCAAAAGAGGAGACTGCGCTATCAAAGAACTCTTGACTACTGCTCCTAGGTGGGGCGTCCATCGTATAGCCGAAACCTCCGTAACGTCCACCTTGGCTTGGTGGTAGATCTCTGGAAAATATCAACACTTCAGTCAGGTTGTCTGTCCTTAATGTTGTTCCTGTCTAAGTGTCCTATCATCCTTTACCAATTCCCCTTTTCTCCCTTTTGGTTTCTTCTTGAGTTGCGCGTTTCACACTCCTCCCTGATGAGTTCCGATAGAATGAAACCTAGGTCGGGGGATTGGGCGGTAACAATCTATTTTTTTAAAGAGGCAGCCATTACCTCTGTGTCCAGTGGCAGCAATGTAAAGTGTCAGCTCTGTTCTTTTTATTGTAAAAGCCATATTGTGTTTGTTTCTTTTATATGTTTCTTCTATCCACCTTTCCTATACCTTCTTACAAATATAATTTATATATATTTATCTCATAGAGCGAAAAGAGGTTTTCCTTGAAATATGAGTGATATTTTGTAAAGGAATGTAATATATTTAGCAGCTCAATTCATACGATTAATCATAAAACCTCATTTTTTTTAATATCTGTCACACATAACAAAAGTTTTAGAGATTGCTGATCTATAGTATGTTTAAATGGAGGATACCCAGCACACTTACTGGTGATACTGGAGTAAAATTGTTTAGATAGAACACTATAAAACACACAAACATTTTTAAGGACAAGCTTTCACTGTCACAGACAGCTTCATCAGGCAAGATGAAGCTGTCTGTGACAGTGAAGCTTGTCCTTATAAATGGTTTGTGTGTTTTATAGTGTTCTATTAACAATTTCTACTCAGTATCACAAGGTAAGTGTGCTGGCTATCCCTCCTAATTTAAACATGATTAGCCTAGTGATCTATAGTATTTATTAATCATTTAAAATAGTTTGTATCTTTAATAGGGTGTACAAAGTCCACAATATCAATTAGAAGTGAATTCGAGTCGAATCATATGAAATATTTCCCAAAGTCGAACAATACCATGGTGTCTGCTCAACTTGACCAATTAAATTCCCAAATTTTTCTCTGATCATTTCATAACGTTCCCGACTAAAAAGTATGTCACATACCTCTAGCCCCCCCCCCCCCCTTCCCCACCTCAGTCATTTTTATGAATAATAATAATAAGTTATAAAATTTAAATAAACTTTTTTTTAATTTGTACTAATATTGTTTACTAGGAATTGTAAAATATATATTATACAGGTACAAACAAAAAAGGACAGTTTGAATCACACTATGATTTAATGATTATTATATTTCATATCATGAGTAAAACAACATTTTCCTGGATTTTTTTATTGTAATTTACCAAATTCCCGACTTATTACCATTTTTTCTCAATCACTTCTAACTCCCGGCAAATTCCCATTTTTCCTGATTTTCCCAGATGATAGACACCATGAATACCTGTAAAGGAATTTCACAACAGGAGCTAAACAACTCAACTCACCCTGGTTTAAGAGCATTTTCATTCTGCTTGCGGACAAAGAAGGCGTCTTTTTGATCCTTGAAGTTCTGCTGAGCATCGAGACTTTGATACCCACCGCCTGACTGATACCCAGTCGAGTCGTTCATATCGTGGTAGCTGTTATCCCCCCCATAGCTGCCCCCCGTGGTGGAGGAACTCCCGCTGAACTGCCGTATAGAACTGTTCACATAGCTCTGTGCCGGTGACTTAGTCACGGACCACGTTTCTCCACGAGCGAGAGTTGCGATCTACAAGAACACAGCACAGTCAATCACATATACCTTATAATCATGTTTAAAGGCTCCAAGGGCATATACAGGCATTCCTTTGGGTGGTTGAATTATAATTTTTATATATTCTAGTTTACACCAAGTGGTTTTTTTAAATAAATCATCTTGGTTTTTTTAAGAAGGGTAATCCCAAATACTGATATAAGTTTACTTGTTTATGTTACGCTTCTTTCACATTGACTTATTGTATTCCCAAGTCCAAACTGCAATCCTTCAGCACCCATTCAATAATGATGGTCTATATATGAGTTTTTCCACATACATTTTATTCCAGACGCAATATAATGCAATTAAATATTACCTTATCACGATAAAGAGCGGCTGCCTTTGTATTATATCTCTGTTGTAACGGCATACTATCGTCCCAGTCATCCTGGGATTCAAAGAATTCTCGAGCATTTCTGTTCCCTCCAACCTGCGTATAAGAACATCAAGACATTCCACTTATGAACAGTAATTTTTACAGTGTTAAATGCACTCATGTTACTATCGAACTGGGCCGGCTTTGATACACAAAATGTATTTTATTGAAAGCTATTTCTACAGTCTAATATTGTTATGGGCCCGCACTACGGCCGATTAACCAGGGAGTTAGCTACAAGTTTACACTTAACCCGAAAATAGCATCGAGGTGAGGTTTTGTTACGTTTTGCATTTGAAAAAGATGAGAATGGGATTAGTAGGAGTGTGTGAGCACTCCAAAAATTCGAGTATAACTCAAGTTTCAGTAAATTCAGTAGATTTTTGCAAAACTCGAAAAATGTTAGTGTTCAGAATTTTTGATTTTTTTCTTGAAAATTCAGAGTTTAACTAATTTTATTCAATTTTAAGATATTTCATAGTGAATAGATTCTCTCAATATTTCCTTTTGGCTAGTTAAAAAAATTGTAAAATTATATTACACATATAAAAAAAAATTTTTGCAACACGTCTTGACTAGCCGCTCGGGCTATCCGCTTATGTACTATTGGTTTTTAGGGGGTAAGGAAGGTTATATTTATAGAGTGTACCCGCATTTGTTTGTAGGGAAAGTGTAAAACCATTTTGAAAAAAACAAACCTCAGTACACCCGACCGAGATTCGAACCTTGATCTCCCTGTAATCGGGGACATTTCAAGACTATTATCTCATTTGTTAAAAACCAAACCTACTTTCATTTTCTCCAGCTCGATGTCCTTCCACTTGTCCATGCTGATGGAACGAACAAACGACAAGTGGACGCCCAAACCCCTGTGTTTTCCAGAACACTCCAGACAGATCCATATTCCATATGAGACAGATGCCCACTGGGGGTTGTGGGCCCCACATTCAAAACATTTCTGCAATAAGAGTACAAAAATAGTTTGTCAATAACTGACTTAAGTATGATTAAATATAAATAACAGATAATTCAATCATTAATGATACAATTTTAACAAGATATTTTAGTATCTAACAGGATTTAACCAAAAAATGAATTGGGCTACTTAAGTGTCTAATTAGATGAAAACGCTTTACTCTGCAGAACAAAACGGGAATAATAAATGAAAACATAAAATGAAATAAATATGTTTGAAACACAACTAAACTCAAATATTTATTTATTTGATTTAAATTTAGTTGTGCAGTTTTTGAACCGACTGATTATATCAGGACACAATAATTTCTATGAGTAAGAGCGAAAGGGCCTACCAATTTTGATGGGAAAGATATGTTTACATACCTTCCCGGGTTCTTAAACATGTCACAATGGACACGAGACTGACAGCATTACTTCCCCTTTGAAGGAAGTTATGCTACGGATTTTTATCGTTCGGGTAAAAATCCGTCGACCTCGTGTGAGTTTGAACTCGCAAACTTAACTCAAATAAATGGTAGAATCAATTCACGAGCAGTTGTTTTAAACCCAAAATGTATTCGACCTCTTTTGATACCGGTAGTGGAATCTTTTAAAATCTAGTCTGTCATAGTAGTCACAAACACATAAAAACACAGAGTACCTAATATTTCGGCACTATTTTTGTTCTGCAGGCTCACACCATGGAGTTTTTTTTTACAAAGGCAACAATGCTGAAATATTACTCTGTGTGTGTGTGTGTGTGTGTGTGTGTGCGCGCGCGCGTGCACATGTGTGTGTATGTACCCCGATTTTGGTTAGAAGAACAGTAGAGAAAATTCAAACATATTTCTTTGCGGCCAACAGTGATAACATTTAACTTTATTATTTGTGTTATTTTATAGGTATTGGTGATAACTATAAAAAGTGACAAAAATCCTTAATTTATATTTATTATCTATGAATTATGTTAGGCCAGAAAGTAGATTGGTGAAAATCCTCACTTGGAGAATAGTGTTCCTGCTCCAATTTTACTTCCATGTATCATTTTTATTTTTAGCATCGCGTATTACTACCCGTTCGGATTACTTGCTTATGTACTAATCAGCCCAAATAGTTTTAGGGATTAGGAAGGTTATATTTAGAGTAAATGTACCCACATTTGTGTGGAGGGAGAGTGGAAATCCGATTTGAAAAACCACCCTCGGTACACCCAACCATTATTCAAACCTCAATCTCCCTGTCATCGGCAACCTAGTCTACTACAAGATTATCCCCTTAGACCATGTGACCACAAGGCAGGTCACTGGGGTATTGTTCATTAAATAGGGTTAAGCTTACATGTATGCGAGTACAACATTAACTTATGTCATCAATTCAACCATTTTTTCATCAAGTTGTTTGATGAAAAAAATCATGATTGTTTGATAAACCTACAACAAAACATTAGGCTACTTTAAATATATTATGTATAAATTAGCACTAAGACTTATCACCCAGACACAATCACCGTCTACAGACTACGTTCATCTGTAAAGTACGCAAGAGATCGACTCCAAATTAATAGATTGTTCAGTCTACAGAATCCATATCCTTAATCCCGTAGTCCTCACACCTCCGTAGAAGTTGGGTGGACTTTATTTCTGAAAGCTTAAAAACAGTGGGGAGCGTGGCATCTCAGAAACAGTTTTCTGAGAAATACCAAGTTCTCCGAAAGAGTGGTGTCAATTTGGAAGGTTTAACTTCTCATTAGTGTACGATATTCTTTATAACCTCTGATTCACACATCATGTATGCTCGCGCCTTTCTACGGACAGTTTTCTTTCAAAGGAACTGTTCCAAATAAACAATAAAAAAAATTAAATTAAAAACGATTTTAATGGGCCGTATTCTAATTTATAAGAATAAAATTAATGCTGAGCTTACAAACTTTGTAGACAGGGCTCAACACTTTGTTCTATTACTATTTTGAGTGTGCTGACCTAATAAATTATAAGTTAGCATTTTCCTAAATCATGAACTAATATCACTAGGCCAATGTGTTTAAAAATACCTCAAATTAGCATTTTCCGAAGTAACATAATGAAATGATATAACCATATGTTTAGAGATACTATAAATAAAAACAGATTGTAACAAAACCATAAGTTACCTGAGAACATAATTGTATGGTACTTGGTTTCACTTAAAGAGAGTATTTGTTTGATAAATAGAATCAAAGTAATTGCTAGGCCTACAAATGCGCTACAGAAATGTTTCATATAAAGTCACAGTGGTATGGTTTAACCTCTGATAATTTTTTATCACATTATAAGTAGGGCGGTTTAATTTTAGATATGCCAAATAAATGTAACGGGTTTACTTAGTGTTTAAATTTCTACAATAGAACAACACTTTTAAAAGAACACACGAGACAATCTACTTACCGTATTTTCATTCGTCGGCTTCAAATCTTGAAGAACACGACAGGTTCTGGGACTTGCCATTTCTTTCTGAAGATGATCAGCTCCGATTTATAAATATCCAAAAATGCTGCCTGTTTGTTGACGAATTCTGTATCGAAATAAAGTTTTTATAAACACAATTCATCTAGAACTCCTAATTTAAGACGATTAAATAGAGTAACTTGACATTGCACGAGTGAAAATCTGTGACATTTAATTAACTGACGTGTAACACCATTTTGTAATGCAAGGTTCGCCTAATGAAATACGGTGGCGGTACCCCGGACTAAGGAACAAATAGATAGGAAGATTAGTGTAGCATCAAAAGTATATCACTCAAATACGATTTTACTCCATACTAGTTCACTCGCGAGTTGTTTGGTGGGGAGCAGAGTTTATAGTGGGGAGTGATTTACCATTATATTTAAACATAAATCAATAACTCGTTTGAACTTAAAAAGGTACATTTTAAATTTATATGTACAGACTATTTTTGTTTACGTATTTCATAATATAAGATGGTTTTCGAAAATACTATAAATCTTCTCACTTTATTTATTTTCTGCTTATTCATTTACTCATAGCAAATTTATTAGTCTGATTCAGTTCTGAAGAAATTATTTGAAATTTATAAAATATACTAAAGTAATTCTCACATATTTCCAGCAAGTCTGCAGCTATCACTATTGAAATATAATATCAATACCTATTAAATAATAATAATACATTAGTAAAATTACATAATTGTATTGTTATTTCACACAGATTAATTTTAATTATTTATTTTCGACACAACTTTTCAAAATTCGAAATCTTAAGTTAAAGGTTGAGACAAGTCCACAGATCATTGTTTTCGGGTAACCTGTCATCAAACAGTTATTATATTCTCTGTACTTTATAGTTTTATTTTTGTGTTTACGTGATCTGGTGAGGTTCAATTTTTGGATTTTCTCGTCGCAGGTACAGCTGTACCCATGGAAGAAACTGCTTTTTCTGCTCCATCCATCTCGTGTGAGTGAATGTGGCAGCTTTGGAACTGAAAAATGATTAAGAATAAAAAGCGCGCCATTTTTGAATTAGTGTAACCGTGAATCGTGAATTTATCTAACAAAATTGACAAATTTATGTGATCCAACGCAAATTCTAGACTTCAATTCAGTTCAATAATAATAAAAACCACCCATTTCTAAAAATGAGATTCAAAATAGGTGGTATGCTAGACTGGATTACCAGTGATTGTGCCAGTTGATCAGATGAAAACAGAGATTGCTTCCACCATCTTTAAAAAGAAAACTGAAAGGATGGAAAAGCTGTTTGTGTCGACTCATTAAGAACAGCTTGTTCCATCTGCTACTAACTTACGCCTAGCTGTACTCATCACATCTGTAGAACTGTCCCTAAAAGTTGACGAGAACAAAACTATTAGTTGAAAATGTTCTACACAAAATTCTAGTTAAGGTTTAAAAATATGTATCACTAGGTACATTAAAATAGTAATTGTAATAATTTCTGGAATAAAATCCTTTAAACGACTGTAATCCATAAACAATATCGTGATCTATGTAGTAATTAACTATTAACTATTTACTATTTTCTGTTTGATTAAAAAAAAGTAATTGCATTAATATAAATTATTTCTAAGTGGTAGTAGAGTAGTGATATAAGAATATTTATATTAACTCAACAAGCTACCGAGTCGGTGAGTAAAATATTTGTAAATTTTACCAGATTACTTAATCACACTGAACAAATTTACTCAATGCAAATTTATTCGCCAGCAATTACACCCAATATCATCGCTGAGGTTGCTGCAAGACAGGGAGAAAAGCATTTTTCTCTCTTGGATAACTGTTGCCAAATCATCTCACTTTCAATTATGTTGCAAGGTTGTGTGCTGGGTAAACTGGCAACATCAATGAACCAGTGTTGCAAAATTTGTCCTATATTTAAGGGAATATTCACCATACAAAAACAAGAGACTGTTTCCGTTGTTTCCTAATAGTAACCATAGAGTTGCCTCAGAATTGATATTTAGGTCAGTGAGTAATATATTTTAATGTAATCGAGGTTTTAGCCGTTTATGGTTCCAATGAAAACGCAAGCCATGCCAATATGGTAAAATTGTAGTGCTTCATAGCATAATGTGATGTGACATTTGTCATGGATAAAGAAAGTAGCCAACCTAACTAATTGGTGCGAACTTGCTTGCTCACATTTGCTTTCTCGCTCGCTCACTCTAATGAGTTGTTCACGAAGAAACAAAAGCAAACACTAATTATGTAGGTTTGATAATTCTAAAATATAATATAACAATATATTTATAGTATAATATATATTTTTGAAAAATATTTTAATAGTTAATAAGGAACGATTAAGATTATTAGTAATAGAATTTAATTTTTAGTAAAGTTGACAAGTTGTGTTAATTTAGCATGAAAAAATTGAACTCTATTACTAATAATAATATATAATAATATATCGTAACTATGGCATTGTGTGTATGGAAAACACAATTCAATTAATTTAAATTAGTTAAAAAATGACACCTCAACACATGAATCGAACAGGGAACTTTGGATATTTCACTTTAGTTACAATCTTGTAGTGAATACTTGGAAGTATAGCAGCCCTCCCAAGACAGCTTGTGATAATATTGTTCACTCAAATGTGTCTGACAATTCCATACGTCCATCACAAACTCTATCTTAAACTACAAGTGAAGAATGATCCTGGGCACGGGACAAAACCCGGGTAGCTAAGTAGTAGAGCATTGGTGTGGTAAGCCAAAGGTCCGGGGTTCAGTTTCTGTGTCCCGGTGTCATTTTTCAAATAATTTAAATTAATTATTTCTATCTTAGTTTTATGAATTGGTATATTCTTCAGGTTTAAATATTTTCTAGTCTTCAGTATGAGCCCGACTAGTTCCAATGTCTGACCTATGCAGTCTTTAATAATTAAATCAACCCGCTTTGGTGTCCACATAGTCTAAGGCGTCACTCTCACGAAAGACTAGAGTAGACTGCCAATGACAGGGAGATTGAGGTTCGAATCTCAGTCGAGAGTACTGAGGGTGTTTTTTTCCTAAATGGTTTCCCATTATCCACCCAAATTTGGGTACACTTCCTCTAAATTCAACCTTCATCTCTAATCCATTAGAGTAATTAGTGCATATGCGTACAACCTGAACAGGTAGCAAGACGCAGTGCTAAAGAAAAGAAATTAAATCAGGTACAAGTTTTAAGTACTGTAAAATAGTTTTGAGTTAAAATAAAAATGTGTTAAAAAGTTAAGATTTATGACTTTTATGTTTGTTTATTCATATTTGACCAATTTAAGATAATTTAAAATTACATTATTTATTTATTTATTAATATCAGACAGCTTAGCTCAGACGGTAGCAGGTCTGTCTACTGAGCTAAGGGTCCCGGGTTCGATTCCAGACATGGCCGAGAATTTATCATTGATAAAAATATGGGTTTACTCTTTCATTACCAATAAATTGACAGCTGGGGACTGGATGCTGTGCCTGTCCTACTCTTAAGATAGATTATAAGACATATGAAGCTACGACAGGCCTAACAAGCCGGTAGGCACGCAAAACAAATCTCGGCCAAGGGTGGTATTGAAGGTATTTTTTCCTAAATGGTTTTCTACTCTTCATCCCAGGTAGATTTGGGTACATTTATTGCTTAAAGTTCTTAGTATCCCAAAAATGCACAAGTTGAAATTATATTAATTGAATTTAACTCAACGCATACACTGTGGTTTGTCTTAACATCCTTTCTTCTGAGAAACACTTACTAAAATTTAAATTCACCTCAACCTCCATCCTTAAATTACAGTAGTCTCGGAAACTCGACACGCGCACATGCACACAGTTGTTGGCACCAGTCATAACAATTCAACTTTTTAACCTCTCCATTTGTTTGTGTAACTCGAGTGTAACAGTCGTGCTGTGGTGTTTTTACAAGTGCTGTATTTGTTAGTTTTCCAATTCCTTAACATGTTATTCGAATCAATACAATATTATATGTACAGTACTGTACCGCATTTCTGTATATTACACACATGTATATACACCATTATAACATGTAATATATTGAAATGTACGTATATTACTGTTACTGTACCATACAATACTACAGTACAGTACAACTGTACCTATAATACTCGATACTGTACTGTGATTAATCCTTGTTTAGTAAACATGAATCTTACGCAAGTTCATGTGTAAAACTCAACATTTCAATAACTCGACACCAGCTCAGTCCACATTAGGTCGAGTTTCCGAGACTCTACTGTATATAGCCGACACTGGCACAAATATACATTACGATAAATAAAAAGTATGAGTTATATTTTCAAAAAACTATGTTATAGGTAAAAATGTTTATTTATGAAAACACAAGGCTAAGAATTGCCTTACAAATAACACATTACATACAAGGATGGAATTTATTTGCCTTAATATCTAGTTCATAAACAGCAGATACATTGTACAGAGTTTAATATAAACAATTATTTACAAATATTTTACAATTTCCTCCTGACTAAAAATCTTGCCTCAGTATTTTAAAAGTCAAGTCATAACTAAACAAAAGAGGTTGCAAGTTTATATGAGTAATCATTGCTATTTAAAAATATAAAATAATTTTTGTATTTGATATTGTTAAAACAAAATTGCTACTTCATATAAGAATCAAAACCCCTAGGAACTGTTTGGCTACTAGTTCCACCTAAATGACACACAAATTAATATATTCTAGACATGAAGGTATAATAATTCAAACTACACTTATGGAAAATTTATTTAAATTAAGATATATAACTATACACTTTTCTAAATACTTCATGAAAAGTAGAAAATAAAATTTTATTTTTCTTCTTAACTGCTAAGAAAATATATATTTATCAGTCTCTTTCTGTCAACATAATTTTTCTGAGAGATACATAATAATTTTTGTCAACTTTACAGAACTGGCCAGTAAGCAAGAAGGAAGCCGAATGGGCCAGTAGTGCTACAGTAGTATGCTCAGCACTGCATTGCTGTGTTACTCAAATGTTACATCACTTCTTGGACAATTAATCACCGCGCCTAGTAAGCAAATCGAGCCACTACTGTTCCACTAACACTACTGGCTCACTCGGCTTTGTTTTTGCGTACAGGTCAAAGTGTATCAGCATTGATCCAGTTTATTATTCTATAAATCTATACTGATAAAATAAGTTAACACTTTTCATCATCAAAGTATTATTTTGAATGTGCCGAACAGATTAAATTATTTATCAGAAATTTATATTCGAATTATTTTATTTGATGGCCTTGTATTTTGAATGTTTTAAATTACTCATAAAAAATGTATTACTTCGATACGTTGATGGTGATTTGTTTACAACATTATAGAGGTCAAATTAAAAGTTTGCAAAACTTTCAAAATGAGTATCTAATATTTTTTTCATGCTAGTGTGATGAGTGATGAAAATTCCTAACATTGCACATAGATCCTCTACTCTAAACATTTTCCTTTAGCAATAAGCACACATATTTACACATATGAAGTAACAAGAATACATTCAACCAATTATCTGTAAAGCAGCCACCTTTCAGAATTTGACAAAGTGTGTGTTACTTTCAAATCTGATCTTCTCAAAGTAGCTACAATTATTTATTTTTGGTTGCAATCTTTCCAAACACACTATTCTGTCTTAAGATATGTACATTTGTTCCGATCATTGTGGTCTGATGAAAAACGAAAGCTTATAAAATTAAAACTCTATGAATCCAAAACAAGAATAAGCAGGGCCTTGGATTTTAATGACCTAAACAATTATTTTTAAAAAAATTATCCATAAAATGACCTGAGAATTCTAAAAGAAGACTTTAATTTACAAAGAAAAAAATATAATTAAATACTCATATTTAATGCATATAGACTAAATCACAAAGGGAAACTAAAAAATATATATTATCTTCGTAAGAAGTTACAGGAAAGATGGATAGAAGCTGTAAAAGGGAATGACACAATATGGCTTTTACAATGAAAAGAACAAGTTCACACTTTACATTGCTGCCACTGGACAAGAGGTAATGGGCTGCCTTTTGAAGAAAATTCGATCGTTACCACCCCACCCCCGACCTAGGTTTTTCATTCTATCGGAACTCATCAGGGAGGAGTGTGAAACGCGCAACGCAGCTTCCTAAAAATTAAACCAATAAACACAACCGGAGAGTAAAAAAAATATACTGCCTTTGACAACTAAACTCTGGCATTCTGCTAAATATAAACTTGGTTTTCAAATATCTGCTTCAGAAAAAAAAAACCAACCCCTCCCAATGCAATCCTCTCCAGCCTAGTTGCAGTCTCGCCAGCAATGTTTATTTTTACAACCAAACAAGCAAAGAGAAAGTTAATTGACTATTTTATCCTCTCATTCTGACAAAGTGCGTTGGAAAATGTATGACGGTGAGAATTGTCTTGTGATGTACAAAAAAAAAAAAGACATGTCATCAAAATCCAGGCCCTGGTAATAAGTAATTGATATAATCATAATAATACAAATTTTACACATATTGATGTATATATTTCTCAAGAAATCATCAGTCTAATTAATAAAACTGATGTTTTTTAATCAATAACAAACTTTTCTCCACCAAGATCGCTAGTTTTTACCAACTCTAGTTTCTGTTTTTGTCACTACTGTAAGCTTTTCTCTTTCTCTCCCCTCCCAACCAAGAAACAACCTTGAAAGGAAAGTATAAATAGAAGTTGCTGTGACCCGGCTTTAGCCAAACCATCATAGTCCTGCTTTATAATGGTGAACTACTAGGGTTGTACCAATGCGGATACCGATGAATCTTTATGGGCGATAATTAGTGCATCGGCAATTATTATTCCGATTAATCGGGGGGTTTCTTAAGTCAAATTTAAAGCCAAATTTTCTAGTTAGGAGTGTAGTGATCAAAATCGCAAAAGACAACACTTATACACACTGTGTCTGGGTCGTGGGCTATGCAGAGATTACATAACAAGATAAAGAAATATAAATCCATATCGTTATAAAACTAACAATCTAGTTTCAGCTTTCGCCGGCTATGCAAAATTTAATCAAAAATTAAGATTACCAAAGCTTAAACTGTTAATTTTGAATAAAATCTTTTTGTATTATTTACATTAACTGTTATCATTAACATATTTCCCAATAGTTATTAATAAATAATCGATAATCGGGACTAATCGGTGTAAATAATCGTAACATGAACAATTAGTTTAAACAATCGGTATCGGTAATCGGTTTTACTGAATCGGTACACCTCTATAAAATACAGAACTAATTTTTAAATTTCAATTTACATCATAGTCCATTTGATAGCGTGTACTTCAAGTTTATACTTTCATACAGTAGGGCCCCGCTTCAAGGTGTTCTACTGATACGGTAGTTTTCAATCATATATAATATGTTCACCATGCTCAGCGCTTGTCTCTCATTCTTTCAATGTTTCTAGGCACGACCCCACAGGGAAATGGCTTTGGCCACCATTTTACGTTGGTAATTCAGTCTGTTTACAGTAATGATGGGAACTATCCAATGATTTTAACTATCTATTTATCATCGACCTCGTGGTCTTGGAAGGTAAAGTGCTAGCCTCAGGCTGCAAACCGTCTGGGGGACCGGGGGGATAATATGTCCTAGCTGCAAATAAATAGTAAAAAGATGGAGAATAATTTAAGCTTGTCCTCGAAACCAAACATAAATGGGGGTGATCAATGAATAGAACCTATCCAAGAAATAAAAGTTTTAATTTTATAATTATTTTTCGTGTGTGTGTGTGTATTAATGTCCTATATTTATATGCAAAGTGTACCTATACTTTTTTCCATCCACAATAATAATTTTTGGTTAAATTTTTTAAGCTTATAATATGTATATATTATTCGGACTGTTACAAGCAGCTAAACTTTTTTAACTGCAAGCAAGACCATCATACCATATTATTAACACCCCAGGAATTCTACAACAGGACTATTTGTTACCTGTAACGGTTAGGCATGAGAGTAAGCCATTAACTTTGTCTGGTTTGGTTTGCTATGACTGGGAGGTTGAGGTTCGAATCCCAGCGAGGAGTATCGAGATGGTGTAGTCTCTGCACAAATGTGGGTGCATTACTCTAGATTCTACCGTTCTTACTCCTACCCCGAGAGTGTAAATATGCCAATAGGATGGGTAGTAAGACACTATGTACAAACACTTATGTTCAGCTTTATATGAGATCTTATCATGTGTTTCAACATATACAAGTAGGTATATAATTAAGTAGATAACGATGAAAATTATATCCACAGATTTTAATTTTTCGACAAACCAGACTATGCACAAAATATAAATCCTTTGTGTGCACATACTATAAATTGATTTGTGATTTAATAATTTTATTTAGCAAACTTATCTTTGAATACACCTACAGCTGTTTACGTTCCTGTGTCAAGAAATTAATTACAATTCTCAGCGAGTTGCAATAGCGGCCCATTTATTTATGAAAACTACAACACTTTCATTTAATATCCTCTGATTTAAGTAAACTGGAACCGAGTACTAAAACGGTTGGTTTTGACTCTGTAGGGTACACAACCTTAACAAATTAAATTTTTTTAATTAGCTATGATTTAAATGATTTGAATAAAAGTCTTCTCTGTGCATATAAAATATGTACTAAAGAAATTTTTGTTTAATGTTGGTAACACTCAAAGTTTTCCCTTGCATCTTTTCTATTCCATTTCCTTTAGGCACACTTCTCAAAGACCTTCAAAAGGTTTAAGCTAGCTTTTTGCTCGTGGCAGAATATTATTGATTGTCATTATATTAAAACAAAATAAACTAACAAATATTTAAAAATCAATTATCAGATACAAAATACAATCTCAATGTGTTTGTATAAAAAGTTTATGTTAACCTAACTAATATCTGTGGTAACTTTTAATATTTATACAATTTTACTAACAGTAGGAAAAGTGAATTAAGATCCACATTTGGTTTAAACCTCAAGCCGAGTCAGTGTGGTTTGTTGGTGACAGAAAGACTAGGATATCTCTCACAGCTAGATTTACCGAGTGTGGGGGAAATGTTTTGATTTACATTTATTTGGAATAGAGCACTAGGCTAAATCATGGTTTAAATTAGAAGGATAGCCAGCACACTTACCTTGGTGATACCGGAGTGGAAATTGTTTATATAGAACACTATAAAACACACAAACACATTTTAAGGACAAGCTTTCACTGTCACAGACAGTTTATCATCAAGAAGTAGCTGATGCTCGTTGAACGCAAGGACCAGCCAAACATCAGTTCCTCTGACTGACAAGCGTCTGCGACAGTGAAAGCTGTCTTAAAATGTGTTTGTGTGTTTATAGTGTTCTATCTAAACAATTTCTACTCCAGTATCACCAAGGTAAGTGTGCTGGCTATCCCTTCTAATTTAAACTTTGATTTACATTTGAAGTTTCATACACAACAAAAAAAAAAGTAGCTAAAAATGCCATGTTTTTTTTCTGGACAATCTATGCACTGCGTTTTACCTTCTTACCTTAACATATTACACTAATACCCTATCAATAAGATACACCAAAGTGGAATAATCCATGGTGGACCTTATTTTAAATCATATCTATATACTTCCGTCTTATGTTTTTTAGTAAAACGATTATATTAACACAATTTTGTCCTTTTTTGTGAAGTTGTTGCTCTTCCAAACACAAGTCTATATAATTCCTTTTACAAATGGCTTAAAGTTTTTATATCAAGGGGTTTATAACTATTGTATTTTTGCGATATTTACAAATCTAGAATCTCTCAAATATCATGGGATTCGAGAAATCAAGGATTCACGCTCCCATAACTAATTAAAATACATTAAGAATACTATTAATAAATATAAGGACAGAAACAAAAGTAAAAAAAAATGTTGAAAATTAATGAACGTCACAAAAATGAAAAATTATTTTTTTCAATTAAAATGTTTTTTTTAATGTAGGGTAGGCCTACTAAATAGAGTATGACAAGTTATACCCTATTTTGGACTGGAATTTAAAACTATTATTAAAATTAGGTAAAATTAAATCAGTTTTCTAAAAAAAAAAAAATAGGGGAGAGGGGAAGGGCAAAATAATAAATATTGCACTGGATTTGGTACTAATTTAAAAAAACATTTGCAATGATTTGTAGGCCCACATACAATTATTATGTAAAAAAAAATTATTTTATTTTAAAAAATTATTTTCATTTTGTGTAGTTTAAAAAGGACCATTTTGGAATTTTTAAATTCTCTGACATGAAATTTTGTATGGTGAAAGAAATGAAACACTATTTTAAAATTATTTAAATAAAACAAATTGTTTCACTTTTATGGTGATTCCTGCCCCGGCCCCCTCCGATCAGCCAATTTTTTTTATGATTTTGCAAATATTTTGCAGGTTAAGTTTTGCTAAATCATAAAAAATCAACTTTATAATATAGTAAGCCAATGTCGTCAAATTTAAAATATAGAATACAAATAAAAAGTTCACCAAAAGATAATTTAACATAATCTACAGTTTTTTTGATAAGTAAATGATTTTCAACTAACAGTTTTATAACTCACAAAGCACTCAATGATTTTTTTTTAAATTAAAATACGTTTGAGTTTTGTTTATTTTTTGTAAAAATAAAGGTAAACAAATTTATCAAAACAGAAAACATTGGCACCTACCTAAAGACATAAAGTTAACCATAAACAAAATTAATTTACAATATCGCCAGGCAAATACACTATACTTGAAATTCAATACAAAATGTTTTATATATTTTTTTATACCTTTACAATTTTATCCGCTTAAACCTAACTATCAATAATATCTACAAATAAGTCTTTACATTGCACAACAATTACATCACAGCACACTGAATACAATAAAATTACATATATTACATTACAGCTTTACTCCATTGACCAAGACTGTACTTAAAGAAAAACTGTCTCAGGTATATGTGAAAATGGTTAGATAAAACAGTAATTTATTTGCTTATTTTTTATTCATTTGTTATTTATGATGGTAGAAATTCACAAATTTTAGAAGGTGGTTTCAAAATAACTATTCCAATACGTCAGAACAAGAGTGCTAAATTCCAAAATCACCGACTTTTCAATATTATACCTGGAAGAAGGTATAGGAAAGGTATATAGAAACATATCAAAGGAACCAACACAATATGGCTGTCACAACGAAAAGAACAAAGTTCACACTTTACATTGCTGCCTCTGGTAATGGCTGCCTCTTGAAAAAGTCGATTGTTACAGCCCAATCCCCCGACCTAGGTTTCATTCTATCGGAATTCATCAGGGGGGAGTGTGAAGCCTGCAACGCAACTTCTTTAAAGAGGAAACAAACAAAAAAAACACAAAGGGAGTATCCAGTGGCAGCAGTGTAAAGTTGTGAACTGTCTTTGTTTCGTTCTAACAGTCATATTGTGTTCGTCCCCTTTTATATGTTTTTATCCACCTTTCCTGTTCCTTCTTACAAATATAATACAATTACCTCATAGAGCAAAAAGAGGTTTTTCTTATAGAAAGGACTTTTTAAGTATACTAGTAAAACAGTTGGTAATAGAATAGACCCAACTATTTGAATTCATCAACTCAAAATTCCAATAAACATTTTTTAAGTTTTAACACTGTTGCACCAAGGTATTATTTTGTATATGGATATGATCCATTCAAATAAGTTCAAACCGCTTTTGCTTTCAAAGTTAGTACTGGAAGTTAAAATCAAACTTATTATGTATTTACAAAATTTAATAAATAATATAAGCTTTGGGAAATGAATGAAAATTAACTTTAGTCTAGCTTACAGTCCGACACCTTAGTTCAGTCGGTAGCGTGTCTGCCTACCGAGCTGAGGGTTCTATGTTCGATTCCCGTCATGGCCGAAAATGCATAATTGATGAAAATATGGGTTTACCCTTTCACATTGATAAATTAACGACTGAGGACTGGATGTTGTGTCTGTCCTAGTCTTAAGATAGATTATAAGGTATATGAAGCTACGACAGGCCTAGCAAGTTGGCAGTAGAAAATATATGGCTTGAATAAAAAAACTGACCACAGACTGGAAACGGTAATGAATGTAAAACAAAACAAACTAATAATTACGTTTATATGTAAAATTCAATCAAGTTTTTGAGTTGATAAATTGCAAATATTATTTAGAACTAATAAATTAATAGAATTATATGAACTTATTGTTGACCAGTTTTAATATAGGTAGGTACTTAAAAATAAATCCACCATTCTGAAATTATTTTGAAAAACCGAAATAAAAACTATAAAACAAATTACCGTGATCAAGACTGTAGAGTCTCTGTTTTTTTGTCCCATGTTTAAGTGTGATTATAAAAATAAAATCAAGGTTTAGATTTGAGCTTACAATTTCTTACCAGATGGCACAACATATTTTAGAAGTACCAAGTCATTTTAAATTGTCTTCTCTTAAAATCCATTTCAGTTGCTTGTAGGATTGATTATATAAAAATATTGTATACACATAATGAGCATGTGTTAGTGAGTACAATAAGATATATTTCTTGAGTACATCAACCATCAATTTGTGATGATACTTGTTGACGGCTTGCAGTAGTTGCACTGCATCGAAACTATTTCATGAACTAATACATCCTAAACTGAAAATCACTAATATGTTGCCAACAATATTCTTCATCGTGATAAAATATAGATTTTCCCTGCAATTTTTAACTTTCTTCAAACCACTGTTTCCATCTTGGGCGACTTTCCAAGCTGTGTTGCCACGGTCATAGCACTTATGTTGTCAGAATCTGAATCCGAGCAATCCGGAGAAGTTGTGTTGTCTGGTTTCTGAAAAAAAATAATTAATAATGATCAAATCAAATTTCCTTTTTTAGCCCATTTGATGTAGGTACTACCAAAATATTGTTTTTATTGTGTAGGGGCCTACATATATTATAACAAAACATAATTTTATTTATTGCAGTATTTTACTATAGACAAATTATTTATGTGACACGGTTTATTTGTTTGGCAATTAAAAAAGAATTTATCGACACAAGTTTTGTTATCTGTTCAGAATATCTAGATCAGGGATGGAAAATCTATGGCGCGCAAACACCATTTGGGTGCATTCCGACATTAAGATAAACATTAAATAAAACTTTTCTCAATGTGGTATACATTTTTGAAGACAATAATAAATATTGTGACAGTCATTTCATTCAATGTCATGTTACAATGAACTCTCTAAAGTCAACGGGTTAGAAATCTGTGTACTTAAGTGCATATTGTGTGCTGTTAAATACAAGCTATGAATTGAACATAAATATCTTGGCTAGAAAAATACAACATTTGTCAAATTAATATGGAAAAGATTATTTTATTTTTTTAGTTGACCAGTGCTATATAATAATTTACCTTTTTTCCCTACCAAAGGTGCTACTTTCACTGTCTTTATTTTAAGTAATTGAAAATAATATCGTCTAAGACACTCAATTTTACAATTTATTAAATATTTCCTTCTTTAAAATTTAGGATTATTATTAAAATATTTACAATTTTATTTGAGTCATTCATTACATTTCATAATATTCATCAATATTTTCTTTTTAAATACTCATTAAAAAAAATATAAATTAGAGGTGGCACAGTAGACTAGCAAAATTGATCTTTTCCTTAAGTTAAAATTGGCATAGCTCGGACGGGTAGTAAGACACATCGAGATAGTGAGGTTTGAAAGGGAAGCCAATAGGACAATGTAAAAGAAGCATCTTATGTTGGTTTGGGTATGTTGAGAGGATGAGTGTGGATCGAGTGGCAAAGTAAATATATGAAGGTAGAGTGTGTGGAACAAAAGGAAGGGGTAGACCATATAAGACGTGGCTATGTTGTATACGAATGTGTGAAAAAGAGAAACATTAATAGTTTTAATAATAAAAGAGCATGTATGACTCGGTGTATGCAAGGCCGTAGCCAGCCAATCATTTCACGGGGGGTTTGGTGGGCACATCCTCCAATTGCCGGAGGCTAGAAAAAATTCTAAATGATAAACAGTTCTAGAACCTATCTGAAGTGTTTTTATATGGCAACATAACCCCCTAACTACCAGAGGCTAAGAAAAATCTATATATTTAATCACCTCTAGAAGCTCTCTAAAGTGCTATTTATGGTAACACAGTCCCTTAATTAGTATTTGTACCTTAATTTTGATATTGTTTGAACCATAAATAAAGCCATATATACTTTGTTTATAAAATTTCAGGGGGGGTTTGAACCCCAAAACCCCCCTTGACTACAGCCTTGGGTGTATGAATGTTGTTGAAGTGAAGGGAGTATGCAAGGATAGGGAAGTGTGGAGAAAGTTAGTGAGGATGGATTAAGTACGAAGTTGTTTTTAGAGCTACATGTATAGTTTCTTGCCTACCCTGTAAGGGAATGGTGTGATTAGGTAGGTAGATAGGTAGAATATATTTTTTAAGCAAACATGTTTCTATAGGCTGTAGCTCGCAACATGCCCCGAGTTTGTGAATCCGACCTTTCGGCTTATTTAGGATTGAGGCCACTGCTCTTTCACTGATCACTTCCCCGTGATCATACTCTGTAACATACTCTACGAGTACACCTCCAAACTCACCCTCTTGATGTAACTGTGTGGCCCCTTATTATGGCTGCTGCCCTCCTCCGCGCCGAGGGTGTTCATCACATGTTGGAGATCCGGGTTGCTCTCCAGGGTGGAGCAGTGACTAGAAGGAGGATGGCTGTACTCGGGAGTGTTCTCTTCATCGCTCAAGTTTCCCTCTGAGCTGAGTGTCGCCGTCACCTTCTTGACGCGCCGGGACCTGCACCCTGGCCCGATTGGCTTCCGAGCCAAGCTGGTTTGAAACGCAGCGTTGACAGATTAATAAATGTTGGTTCAAGTAAAACACGTCATAGAAAAAACAGCTTTGAATTATAAAACAAGTTATATCAAGTAAATATTTAAAATAATCCTGAAATAGAGTTTTTTTAGAAAGCTTGGCGAGTGTGACCTATTGATATTTTATATAAATATTTTTTAAGCACCGCATCTTAATACCTGTTTGGATGATACGCTTATGTAAACACTCTAATTGTTTTAAGGATTAGGAATACAATATTTATAGGAAGTGTAACCACATTTGCATGAAGGGAGAGTGATCATTTTTGGAAAAACCACCCTCAGTACACCCGACCGAGATTCGAACGTCGATCTCCCCGCCATCGGCAGTCTAGTCTACTGAGAGAGTAGAGGTTTAGACCACACAGCCATTGAGGCGGGTGATATTATATCTAACTACATTGTATTCTCTTTTACTATCCGTGGAGAACAAGGCAGTATAATATTATTATTGAATCCAGTATGTATCTTTTAGTTTAAATTGTTCTAAATATCTAATTTTATGGTGCATGCAGTGTGTAAGGACCATGTACAACTAGTTCCTATTTAACTAACCATAAGTTCTGCTAGTAATTTTATTTTTCAGTGTTGGTACATTTGTTGAGGTAACATGAAGAGGATTTGTGAAGTACAGACAAATCATACTCAATACTGACTAAACAAAACCATTAAAGTAATTAATACATAAGTGTATGACCTGAATGGATAATAAGATGCGGCGATTAAAAAAAACCTGTCAACATTTACCAAGTTATGATAATCCATCAATACCCATCATGTTGGCAATAAAGTGTTGCTTATTAAACACGGAAAGAACTAGAATTTGAAATCGCTAAATTGTTGAAGCTTCAAATTTAAAATTGCTCAAGGCATAAAAGTATTCAGGCACTTGAAAATTAAAATGATATAGTCCTAATTGGTAATTAGTATATATTTTTCATCCTATTTTAAATACATAATCATCAATTATTAGGGATTTGCAAGACTAAGAAAATAAAACTCCAAATTTAACCTTTATGAAGCTTTGATAGTAAAAATATTCAAAGTTGAAACACACATTATGTTAATTATTTTATAATTTTGTGTTCTTATAAACATCAACATTAATACTGTTCATACGGCAAAATCTAAAAATAATAAATTAAATGTTGTGATAGTAATTAAATTTATCAGTTTAGGATGAAATATATTAATCATGTTTGCAATATAAAATTTTGTAAATATTTAATACAGTACCTAAAGTTACCCAAGTTATGCAACATAAGGTTCCGTAACATCAAACATTTATTTAAATATTCAAACTTTGATGCAACTTCGGGAATATTCCACATTATTCGATTCAACCTCTCTTAGAATTCAATAAGTTGACTTGGCACACAACTATCAATGATTGTTACTTTCTATATAATTAAGTTAAAGATATCACGATACCTATTTTTCTCGATTCTGATTCTTAAGTTCAACCTCGATTCTTCGATTCTCAATTCCAATTCTCGAACATTTCCTTTTTCATTATTTTTCCAAGCATTGTTGCATATAAAATCTGACGTGCCTGACACCCTACTCACACCTCAAAGCGAAACTTGGACTCGACCATTACAATACATGAACACTTGAAACTTTAATCTCACTATCTTATAGATATTTTACTAAACACACTAAAAGTCTTCAAAACCAAAAATTCAAATAAACTCATAATTAATTCAATAAATTGCGGATTTTTAACGTAAAGGAGGATACATTTCACACCTACAAAAATTTCAAGTCGTCCACTATAACCGATCACGTTAGCTCACCAGAAATTAGTGATGAAGTTTTGGCAACGATATATCGATAATCTATTGAATTAAAATAAATATAACTTTTTTTGCTCCATTTTTATCAACTACGTCGATTTTTGTTGCATTTTTATTAAACTTGTCTTATTCAAAGAGTTAAATAAAACATTAAAAATTGAAAAGCGAGAAGAATATAATTACAGGAAAGTGGCCTTTTAATTTGATAGAATATCATAGATTTCGATATACACGTTGGATATATTCAATTAATGATAAATATATCAATATATTACGAAAATTTCCATTGTAATTTATGTATTATATATCAATTGTTTGTTTAGAATCGATTAATGTATTTTGACAGTCTCACTTAACTTTTATTTTAAAAAAAAAGCTGTCAAAGTTGTAAGTTTTTACCTCTTGTTACTGTCGTAATGTCAGGTCGTATTATAATTGAGACATTTATTTTTCATGTAGAACACCTCTAAAATGTTTGGGTCATATTATATTTGGGATCGTAGCTATATTCGGACCATTACGATATATTTAAAATTTGCCGGTATTTAGGTGAAACGGCAACTAAACAAATACGAGAGATAATCGATAATTACTATTTTGAATGTTACCGTTTTGTTTAGTTGCCAGTTTTATTGAGAAATAATAATCGAGTAGCGAGAATCGCAATATTAAGATCGATTCTTTCGATACCAGTAAGAATCGAGTTTAAAAGCCCTAAATAAAATGCTTTTATGGGAGAACTTACCTCCTGCGGCGCAGAGAATAGTTGTACGAGGACAGTTCATCTTCTCCCTCGGACCAGCTGTCCTCACACTATCATCTCTACTCGACTGAGAGTCCAAAGTCTCTGAACTATGCGCTTCTCGCAACCTCAGATCTGCGATAGGTTGAATACTCCCTCCAGAGACGACGATTCCTCTGTACTTGGCAGACAGGTCCTGCCCAGAGGCTATTCTCCTCACTAGCTCCTCGTCCATACCAAGTCCCGCCAACATTGACACCATCGACACATCTTCCACGTTGCCGTTGGCACTAGCGCCACCGGTGTCTACCGACAGCGGCAACTGATTGCCGTTTAGAATCTCGCTCACTTTCCTTCCTAAACTTTCCAGATGATCGTCGTCGCTGCATTCTGGGATGGACAGTCTTATGTTGCTGTTGGGATCGTCATCTTCGTCATCTATGGTCGGCACTCGATGGAGAGGCAGGTCGACCGTGTCCTCGGGGAAGGTGTTGCCGTTGAGGCTCTCGGTACTTGATAACTTACTGGTGTGCCGCTGCTCGTCGACTTTCTTGGGGACAGTCTCCGAGCGGGACAAGGTCAAGGGGAACCGGCGAGGGGCTAGGTGGGAGGTTGGGCTGGTGTCAGTCTCGCTGATCTCCATTTCCGTTTGCGTCTCTTGATCCACGCGGGCGTGCCGCTGTTCCACACTTTCAGTCTGGAATCAATAGAAAATAAAACATTTACACTCAAAGAGCAACTCATTTGTATTAACGTTCGACCTCGGTGATCTTGGGGTAAAATGCTCGCCTCGTGAACCCGATGTTATGGGTTCAAACCCGGCCAAGGTCGATGGATTTTTATTGGTCGATAAAAATCTTTAATAGAACTTCCTTCGGAGGGGAAGTAAAGCGTCAGTCCCGTGTCGATTGTGCATGTAAGAGAACCCTGAAAGGGTATGTGAAAATACCTTTCCCTACCCTTTCACTCTCGCTCATAGAAATTCTCGTGTGCTGATCTAATTGGTCAGATCATAAAGTGCACGTTAAATACCTCAAATAAATATAAAAAACTTATATTCACAAATTTTAACTGCGTTTTCACTACAATTTAAATCTCACAACTAGTATGAAGAAAATACCTAATTTTTATATTACATAAACTTAAATACCTGACCAGAAAGTTGAATTACTGCTAAGTTGTTTGAAAATAACCAACAGTTATATTTTTTCATTAAATTGTGTCGAGTTGTTCACAACTATAACAATTATTATTTTTATACCTTTTGAATTTCCTCGCCAGTTAGGAACAGTTATTCTATAAATATTTTTTAAATAATATTTTAAAAAAAGCTTAGAAAATATACAAAGCATATATAAAATTACTACTGATAAACCTTGAAAATATTCCAACGACATTACCTTTTTATTACGACTTGGGCTGGCTTTAGTGGAACTACTCAAGCTCCCAGACCCCGATCGACGATGTCTCCCTTTGCGCTGCCTCAATAACCGCTCGCCAGATGAAGTCACAATTACCTCCGGCTGCATGTTACCATTCAGGACCAGCTTGCCAACTGCGGATTCTAAATTAACACAATAATTTTAAAAAAGTGAATACATGTGAGGATGATAGGTCAATGTATCATTGAAGGAAAGATCTTAATTTGTAAAACTATTTGAAATAAATAAAATGATAGAATATTAGTAAAATGGTGAGAGCGAAAAATAAAAGTAAAAACACTAACACATATTTAACATGTGTTAGTTTTTTAATTTTATTTTTGCTCTTCCATTTTATTAATATTCTATCATTTTATTTATTTCAAATTGTTTTTGCTCAATGCACTTTATTTCAATACAAATAATTTTGGTAAAACTGTAATTAATATAGAATAGATATGGCAAACTTGAATATTATTGTTTTCGAAAGATTCGAGAATCGCAAAAAATTAAAAAATTGGTCTTTAATAAAATTATAGAGATCTGACTTGGTATAACAATTTTAAGCAATTAGTAAAAGGAATCATATTCTTGTGAAGATGGAATAAAAAGTAACAATATCACAAAAAGGGTCAAAATTGTATCAAGATAAGTAAATTATTAAAAAGTGTGTGCCTTGTTGTTTTAGGGCCAGTTTCATAGTCAGATTTAGTACGCCTAAAGTGCGAGTCGATACTAAATACAGCATGAAACCTACCTAGACCAAAATGGAATGGGCCAATTTCGCATATGAAACTGGCCCATTCATTCAATTTCAGGTAGGTGACGTCTTGTATTTAGTATAGCGCCGCACTTGAGGCGTACTAAATTGACTATGAAACTGGCCTTAAAACATAATAGAATTGGACTAACAAAATAGCAATTGTCAGTGGTAAAAACCCTAAAGCACTAAAATAACTTTTTATTTTACACTGCGTCTTTACTACTGTTCAGTTTGTACGCAGATTATAAAATGTTTTATTGCACAATTGTTTGTAATATTACATTATAATCTGATATGTCAAGTTATTATCACAACATTCAATTGAATTACTTTAAATTCTTTCATATTAATATTAATTTTAATGTTGTCCAATACCTTAGCTAGGTCGGTGTTGGATGATTACTAAACATAAAACTTAGCATCTAAATAAATGACAAGTTACCCCAAAGGCCCAGTTGTGCGGTGATTCTGGACTTGACGTGTTCTGCTCTGAAGAGGTGGGTGTAGTAACGTTGGGTAGAACCTGACGCGTGCAGATGGACTTTTGAACTTTAACAGCCTTGAGAAGAGAGTGCTTTATGCCAACTTTCTTTTCTCGTCTGGTAAAAAAACAAAAAAAGAATATTGAGATTTTAGAAACTAGTATTAGAGCCAGAAATATATAGTAACTATTGAAAAAAAAGTATTGTCTATTTTTTATCACCGTGTTTTACCACCTGGTCAGGTTATTCACATGTATGATAAATTACTCTAATGGAGTGGGGATAAGAAGTGAAGCATTTTGGAGTTAATCTACCTGCAATTGACACTAGGGTTCATTAGAAGTATTCAGAAAACTATCGAGAATAATAAATGTAGAAAGTTAAACTAAATGTAGGTCTAAATATTGAAGCAAAATTTTATTTTATTTGACCAAAAAATAGTTGTTTTTTATAAAAACTGAAAAAAAATATGAACCTTAACTAACATTCCCTTCTAACTCATCTTAATTGAAAAAATAAATATTGTACTCATGGACGTAGGGAGAATTTAATAATGGGAGGAGGTAGTTTACAAAATTTTAAGTTTATTAAGTGCTGTTAAGACTTATTTTAAACCCTAAGAAATAAGAACATTGTTAGTCATACAGTAGTGATGGAACTATCTGTGGAAGAGGGGAAGGGGGTTGGGGCGGCCAGAAACAAAAAAGTTTATGTACTTTCTACCCTCCTATCGCACAGTTTATGGTAGGAAATAGAATGTTACCAAAACTATTTATAGTGATCCTCGATTGGAGAGTTTATGAAAATTAAACTCTATTAAAAAGATATTTAGAATAGTGATACCCCTTTAATATCTTGAGATGTTGATAATCGTCGAGGCTATTTGGTGAAGCCTCCTTCAGAAATTTTTTAAAAATCGATTGCTTCTAAAAGCTATTTAAAGTGTTCATCTTTTTTTTTTTTCTAATCTGAAGTAGTCTTTAACCAGCAAATTTTTTAAATTGGATGCCTTTAGAAACTATTTGTAGTGGTCCTTTCGTTGCAAATTTTTGAAAAGATAATGTTTGTATAAGTTATTTAAAGTTTGATACATGGTCATCTTTAAGCTTCATATTAAAAACTTTGGAAACATTTTGTGGGGGGGTCTGAACCCTCTAGACCCCTGCCCTAGCCCTCCAACGCCCATGTTGTACTAGTATAGTATTGCAATAAAATAAAGATATGATATTGTCTTCAAGATATTCAGTTGCTACCCATGCAGACGTACTTACTTCTGAAGCAGATTCTCCCAACGCTCCACCTGGTGGAGTTTCACCTCCAGGAGTTGTTTCTGTTGGTCCATCTGCCTGGACTTGACATCTAGATCCTGTTTCTGCATGTCCAGCTGCAATATTCGAGTCATCATCTCCATGTACATGTTGTTGACACGATCCAGCTTGCGCTCGTAGTGTTCGCGGATATCCTCAGCGTGCTTCAGTTCTTCGTTGCGTTTCTTGATCAGTTCTTCCTCGTATCTGGGGATGTGGCTATTGTTCGACTTCAATTGTTGCATCTGCGCACGGATTTCATTCTTCCATGTTGCCTTTGGGGGGAAAAAAAACATGAGCGTTAGCTTCAGTTTGTCTTCTATTTTTATTTGTGTTGTGTTTGGGGAAAATTTTATTTGCTTAATTTATGGTTATAACAAGTAGGAAAATCAGAGCTCAGCAACATTCATTTTTGAAGAAGTTGACAAATTCAAATACAGCAAAACTCCTTTAGACCGAGCCCCGATAGTCCGAAATTCCAGATAATCCAAACACACTTTTCGGAAAATGGGAAAAAAAAAAATTAAGTCAAATAAAATATATTTTATTGGTTTCCGAACAGGCAAACCGGCCACCACATGTCCCGTGGGCTGAGATGTACGATGGTCGGCGGGAAGAGCGTCAGTAACGCCACAGTCTCCGCTCGATGCAGACTCCTGCTCGAATTAGCAGTGCTTTTTCTTGATTTCCTTTGTATTCTTAAATTTTTTTTATAAATGGTTTATTGTGTTTATTCATTTTGCGTAAGATTTTATGCATTTTCGTTGTTTTTGTATACAATTTCATGCATGAAGCACTGCTATAAAGTTTTAAATAAGCAATCATCTGTGGTTCGGGAAAGGTTTAACCCATTTTACATTAATTATTATGCGAAAATTATTTAATTTTTCAAACAATTTGGTTTCCGAAAAGCCTTTAGGGACGAATTACGTGTGACAACCTAGCTTTCACTGTATTCCTAGCAGTGAAAGGTTGTTGAGGAATAAAGAGTTACCTGTGATTTTAGGTAGTCTTCAGGTGGCTTGCTGAGGACTTCGACAGATGCGATTTCTAGGTGAATTAGAATGTGCTTGAATGAGGGTCTGTTTCGAGGTTTTACACTCCAACACTGTTTCATAAGCAAGTCAAAGCCTTTAGGGCACGTCCACGGAATGGGGAGGTTAAGGCGATTGCTGGCCACGCCATACATAACGGCAGAGTAACCCACGTTCTTGTACGGGGTCTCGCATGTCAATAACTCCCACAAGACAACACCATAAGACCTGAAAAATAATAACAAAACTGTTCAAAAGAAAACATCACAAAAATAGACAAAAAAGCTTAGATTTTTTATATATATATATATATATATATATATATATATATATATATAATATATATAAATTTTCTCAATACAACAGCTTCAGTTCTAAAATATCGTGTTTAAAATAGTTTCAAACAATACCAGAATCTTTTGACAGAACTAATTAGTTTGATTCTCAGTTATGTTCGAAATTGTTTAGCGTTCACATGTCGCAAAATCAAATATGGTTGAGGTTGATTCAAGCAAAATCAGGTATTACAAGGTTGATTCAATTGACATCCATTTATCTATGAGCCGATTCAGAAAAATACGGCAGGGTAAGGCCGACTCAAATGAGATAATTTAAGGGCAAGGGTGATTCAAGTGGAATTTGATATTGTAAATTTGATTCAATTTAAATCAAGAACGACAAGGGGTGATTCGAACAAAATCAGATTTTTTAAGCTTTTAAGATTATTATTATTATTATTATTATTATTATTATTATTATTATTATTATTTATTATTATTATTATTATTATTTTTATTATTACTATCATCATCACCGCGTCTTACTACCCGTTCGGGTTATACACACTCACGCTAATGTGTAATGGTAGGGTGATTGTGAGATGAAATGGAGGACCTACAGTTTAACGTGGGATCCGAACCACGGTAGAGGCCTGGCATTCCACACATTCACAAGTTGTGATTAATACACGTCTTGTCAGAGGTGAAGGAAGGGTTTGGCAATCAGATGAATCTGTGCCGGGACCGAGGATTGAACTCCGGACCCTCAGCACAGAAGTCTGACACCTTACCCCTAGACCACCAGGTCACCTTAAGCTTTTAGTCTTACTACCTGTTCAAGTTATACTCTTATATAGTGACTTCACTAATGGTTTTCACGGATGAGTAAAGCTATGTTTATAGGAAGGAAATGTACATACATTTGCATGTTGGGAGAGTGGAAAACCATTTTGGAAAAAATTCCCTCAGTACACCCTACCGAGATACAAACCTCGATCCCGTCACCGGCAGTCTAATCTAGTGTGAGAGTAACGCGTCAGACAACCACCAAAGCGGGTGAAAACTTATCAAGGGGTAGTTTACCGATAACCGATTTTTTTGAAAATATAGCCACAGAATTTAAGGAATTATGGGAGAGAGTATGTACGATTTTGCTATACCATTTATTTTTAGGTATGAAAATATAATTTATAGATTAACTTAGGGTATCTATTTTTGTAAAAACTGTGTGTAACTTGAGTACGGTGCTTTATTATTTATTTTTGAAGCATAAACCAGATGTTCTTTAAACCTCAACCCAACAAAATTATCAGTCCTTACCAGATGTCCACTTTCTCTGAATAGGGCTCATTGCGAATGATTTCAGGAGCCATCCATGCCACCGTGCCGCGAAAGTCATCTTGGTACTTTTATCATTCCATTCTCGACTCGTTCCAAAATCACTTATCTTCACAACTTCGTTTGCTCCAATCAAAACACTGAACAAAAAGATCGGACAAGAATAAAATAATGTTTAATCTTACTCGCATGTAATTTAGTTATACCGATGTATTAAATGACATATCACCAATAACATCAGTACTTAAAATTAAAAATAAGTATACACCTCAAACTACTGTTGTGTTTTGTGATGAGAACATATTTGATACATCATATTCGCGCGCGCGCGCACGCACGCACGCACGCACGCACACACACACACACACACACACACACACACCACACACACACACAAAGTACCTAACTAATCACGCCATTCCTTACAAGATAGGCAATAAACTATGCATATAACTCAAAAACCAAAATTCCATACTTAATCCATCCTCACTAACTTTATCCACACTTCCCTATCCTTGCATACTCCCTTCACTTCAACAACATCCATACACCGAGTCATTCATACAATGTTTAATTTAATAATAATATACTAAAACTTTATCAATAGTTATATGTATATCAACAGTTTTATGTATTTTCAAATTCTTTCTTCCCACTAGAATCCAAAAATACCTATGAAATGTTTTTTATAAGTATTTGAATGTTTGAAAATAGCGAGTGGACAACTTACTTTGGACTCTTGAGATCTCGATGTATTATTTTGTGCGAGTGTAAGTAGTACATTCCGGAGGCAATCTCCTTGGACCATTTGACCAGTCGGACGGGAGGGATCTCCTCCCCTGCATTCAACAAGTCGCACAACGGACCGTACGGGCAGAACTCCATTACGATGCAGTAGCATGGGGCCTGCGTGCACACCCCTCTGGGGGACAAGAAACACAATATATTTAAATCAACAGTGGTGCCGGTTCATTGTTATCAACTCGTGTCAGCCGCTAAAGGTTCAATGCAGCAACATCAACACGATTAGGCGATGAAAAGTTGTGAACAAGCAATAACTAAAGTATACCTGTAAATCACAAAACACTACCATTGATAACATCTACCAGATAATCAACAATTTAACAACATGGACTATCATCCACATCGGTGGACACGTGGTCTAAGGCGCTACTCTCACAGTCGACTAGACTGCGGATGACTGGAAGATCAAGGTTCAAATCTTGGTCGGGTGTATTGAGGGAGGTTTTTTTCAAAATGGTTTTCCACTCTCCCTCCACACAAATATGCAGGTACACTTCCTTTAAATAGTGTATTATTATCATCATCATCATCATCGTTTACATTTTATTTACATAATTATTATTATCACCAACACTACTGTTGTTATTATTATTATTATTTATTTATTTATTGTTATTATTACTATTATTAATTAATTAATTAATTTGTTGTGTTGTTGTTGTACCTCTAAGTACTTCGAGATTGTACCATAAAATCAGTTATGTAATTTTATTTTAGATCCTAAATAACAATGATTGATTGATTGATTGATTGATTGATTGTGTTAAGTATTGTTAAATTAATGTTAGTTAAAATTGTTCCTAATATTTAATCTCGTTAACCTATCATATGATATGTTGTTCGCTGTAATATCTAAACTATCGTCCCCAATCTGTGTTATCATATTCTTAGTCTTTTCAGCGTTCACTTCTAAACCTACTTCCTTACTCACCTTTAAGACATTGCTTGAAACAGCTCCCTTACTATATCCCAAAATATATATATAATATAATTAATATAATAATATAATATTAATATATGTAAAAATGCCGCCATCATGACTTACCTGAACTGCACGATGTTCGGATGGTTGAGTTTCCTGAGGTGATGGATATCCGTTTCTTTTTGCTCCCTCACCTTCTTGACGGCAACCACCTTCCCATCGAGAATACCGCTGAACACTGCCCCTTGGGCGCCAGACCCAACCACTGAAGGTTTTTAATCGTCTCGAACGCAATCTCCCAATTATCTGAAATTATTACAAACAGTTATTCTAAATGTCCTTTTAACAAAATGTGCAGCGGGTTGTATAAAATAACTTAGATTTTATCTCTTTTTTTTTGTCACCAAGACTTAGTACTCGATGGGTTGGACATATATGAACTAATTATGTTTATATATTAAAGAAGAGGAAGGTTGAATTTAGAGAAAGTGTACCACCATTCTCATGGAGGAAGAGTTGAAAACAGTTTAAAGGAAGAAACAAACCTTAGTACCCCTGACCGGGAATGGAACCCCATTTTACCTGTCCAGCCTATTGCGAGAGTGACCCCTTGGATGAGGGCTGTCCAACTCGTCAGATCATAATGACAGGCACATTGGACGTTAATACACTGAGGAGGTCACATTTTAAAATAAAATTTGTATTATCATCTTAAGAAAAAATAATTTCAACCTGGTATCTTTTTATTACAAAAAGAAAAGAGTAAGCCCCTATGTAAAAAAAAAATTAACCCTATATTATTTAGCAAAAAAAAAAAATCTTTTATTTGCTAATAAGTGTTAGTTAATGTTTGACCAGTGGTGTTGTGTGATTGTAGGGGAATAGAGAAAAGGACAGTGTTTTTTGAAGTTTTTAAGCAAAATATTTTTTGGCCAAAATAAATAAAATATTGCTCCAGTAGAAATATAAGAGTTTAATTTTCTCCACAAGGTGATATCAACAGTTGTTGAATATCTGTGAAGGATGTCCTGTAATTTATTGACAACTTTTTATCTTCATTTGAAAAGTTTCTCATCTAATGCGACAGATATGCAACAACTGTGACTATGTGACCACCGAAGCGGATTTATTTGGACTTTATACAAAGTGTTTTTTTGTAAAAATGTTATAGGTTAAAATGTTTAGAAATTATTTTTTAACCAGCTTCGCTTTGTCGCTCTCATGTTAAGGCTATACTGCATATATCAGGGAGATCGGGTTTCGGATACCGATCAGGGTGTACTGAGGTTGTTTATTCCCTTTCAAAAAACTGTTTTCCACTCTCCCTCCACGCAAATGTGGGTATACCTCCTAACTTTCCTCATTCATAACTCATTAACATAATACATAATGTGTACAGCCTGAACATGTAGTATGACGCGGTGCTAAAAAGAAGTTTTTTTTTGCAGTGCTTTATTATGAGGGATATAATTTAGAAGTTATGTACCCAAGTTTGCGTGGAGTGATTCGGATACAATTTGGGGGGGGGAGCTTTGTACAAGACTAGACGAGCTTGACCTGTGCAGGTGAGAACCATTATTTGAATATTTTTTTTAAAAAGTAACGGCTGGGATCGAACCCCGGTCAGGTCAGGTACAGTGTTTGTGCAGCTTTGCTTGTAACTGTCCGAGAGAAATCAGCATGGATGGAAATTAAGTTATTATACTACTATAAACCCTCATGGCTGACTCACTCACTCAGTGACATTAATGTTTACCTACTTCCAGATGAGCTAGAAACTTGAAATTTGGCAAACTTATAGCCTCTAGCCTCAAACCGACAGGAAAATTTAAAAAAAAAGTTTAACCCCCCCCAAAAAAATTCAAAATGGTGGAGCAACTTTAAAGTCGGTGCGGACCTTTCTTTGGAGGTCTCTTGTGGCAAAACGGTAAGACCTATAAAAAAACTGCTCTGGAATTAAATTAGTTTACATCCACTTGCAAATAAAACTCACTGGGAGTTTGGGGGCGGAGTCTCCAACAAGCAAAGCTAGTCAACTTTGTATAAACAACAACACAAAGGTCCATGTTTTGTCCGAATAGGATGAGATCGTCACGCCCGAGAAGTCAACTGTGTTCATTAGATTACTGGAGTACTTGTGCCAGGGAGAAAGTGCTGTTTACTGGTCATTGGCCAGGGCCGTAACTAGAGGCCCCGGGGCGACAGATAATAATGGTGGCCCCCTTTTTTTATTCCCCCCACCCCCCACCAATAAATCCCACATTCTTGTTGATGTGTGTTGTTAGTTATTGGGTGTAATTGATCCAGTGAAGTTAATTTTTAATTTAATATATAATCATTAAATATGACTAAGGTAGGCCTAAACGGTGGCCTTAAGCTAAAATATTTATAAAGTTAAATTGCAAATTATTCTTTACACTTACACTGGGCCAATGCAATTGCATACAAAATACAATAGTACTACCATACACTTTGGATTACTAAGATAAAAGACAGAAATATTAATAACTTATTAAAAACAAAAGTTAATATCGTATGCCTCGTAATATGTATTGACAGGCTTAAAGGCTAATGATCAAAGTGAGTAGTCTCGTATAGCAAATGTTTTAGCGGATTGGCAAGGAAAACAGCGAGAGTTAAATATATCGAGACGATATGAGATTGATTAAAGCTTTAGTTTGCTTTCGTTCAAAATATATATAAAAAATTCCTCCTCGCTCAGGGGCCCCTTATGCTCGGAGGCCCTGGGGCAATGCCTCGGTGGTAGTTACGGCCATGTCACTGGCGTTCAGATTCTGCTGGCACAAACCTCGCTGATCGTGAAACACAACTACAGGTGCGAGAAAAAAATACATCAAAGACTAATGTACCCAGGGTCGGAGGAAAGTCAAAAGTGGAATTTTTATTTGCGAAAATTGGATATCTCTGAAAACTTTCTGAATTAATATTTTAAAAAGTGGCCGCATGGTCTAAGGCGCTACTCTCGTAATAGACTAGACTGCCGATGACGGGGAATTCCGAGGTTCAAATCTCAACCGGATGTACTGAGGGCGCTGTTTTCCAAAATGGTTTCCACGCAAATGCGGGTACACTTCATCTAAATATAACCTTCCTAATCCCTAAAACCATTAGTATAATTAGTACATAAGCGTACAACCCGAACGGGTAGTAAGACACGGTGCTAAAATTTTTTTTAGCTAGGCTGGTGTAAATTCAGCCCCAATTCATCCAGCCAGGATTCCAACCCCAACTTTCAAGTCAGTGGCGACAAAATTTAAGTAGCTACAATTCAGTGCGGATTCAGTGCAGCTGGTAAAGATCGAACCTGGACTCTCGATTGCTAGCCACTTGGCTAAACGCGCTCGTTTTACTCACATCAGAGCAGTGGCGTAGTTGTAAACCTTGTAAAGGGTTAAGCGGGGTATAGGGGGGGCCAGAATCAAAGTTTTTATAATATAACCCTAATCTAAATGTCAACAGTAAAAATGTTGGTAATGTTTTTTTGTGTGAACATTCTCAAAGAGTGAAGACACTTTTTAAAAGTAAAATGAAATAGGACCAAAAAGCGCGTTTCCGACCCTCCCCCCTCCCCCAACAAATCTAATAAGAAAGGTAGTAGAGCAGGGGTCCTATAACCTCTAGTACCCCCCTCTGTCTACGCCACTTCATTAGTTTTTTTATCACCTCGTCCTACTAACTGTTCAGTCTACACGCGTATATGATAATTACTCTGATGGATCAGGGATGAGGAAGGAAGCATTTTAAAGGTAATTTACCCGCATTTGCGTGGAAGAAGAGTGGAGAACCATTTGGGGGTGAAAAAAACTATCAATAAACCCGACCGGGATTCGAGCTCCAATCTCCCCGTCATCGGCAGGCCAGTCCAACACAAAGGTGACGCCTTAGACCATTCAGCCATTGAAGCAGGTAGTAGTGTTTAAAATACAAAATACTCAATACACATATTTTTTTAAGAGAATCGTATTTTAAAAATGACCTATTTACCTTGTCGCCCCTTGATCTCATTGTTGGCAGCCTTCCCGATGATGGTCCAGACAGGCCTGAGGCAGCCCAGGAGCCCGTCGATCCAGCCCGCCCTGTGAGCCGTGGAGGGGCTGTGGAAGCTTACCCCAGGGGGCTTGCCTTCATCCTGACTACTGTCTTCCGGCTCCCCACATGGTTTGTGGAGGGAGCCTCCGTGAGCCGACTGTAGACTCAGCTGGCCCAGCTCATCTTGGATACACAGGATGCTGAAAGGAGCGGGAGAGAAAGTAACACTGGTAGTTCTGTGAACAGTAAGCCTCGCTAGTAGCTACCTCCATTTAAAGAATAGTAAATAAATCATGTAGATAATAATGTCACGTTCTTGTCTTTACTGCAGGCTAAACATTTCTCTTTGGATTTAAGATTGAAATATCTCCCATAGTTTCTCTTTGGATTTAAGATTGAAATACCCCCCATAATTTCTCCTTGGATTTAAGATTTAAATATACCCCATAATTTTCTCTTTGGATTTAAGATTGAAATTTCTTCCAGAGTTTCACTTTGGATTCAAGATTGAAATATACCCCATAATTTCTCTTTGGGTTTAAGAGTGAAATACCCCCCATAATTTCTCTTTGGATTTAAGATTGAAATATCCCACATAATTTCTCTTTGGATTTAAGATTGAAATATCCCCCATAATTTCTCTTTGGATTCAAGATTGAAATATCCCCCATAATTTCTCTTTGGATTCAAGAATGAAATATCTCACATAATTTCTCTTTGGATTTAAGATTGAAAGAGCTCCCATAATTTCTCTTTGGATTTAAGATTGAAATATCCCCTTATTTTTCTTTGGATTTACGATAGAAATCTCCCATAATTTCTCTTTGGATTTTAAGTTGAAATATCTCCTATAATATTTAGCCTTGGATTTGAAGTTGGTATTTTCCCTTGGTGATCAAGTTTAAAGGAAAAACAAATGAATACTATACTCAATAGGGGATTAGATTCTTAAAGAATAATAGTTTTTTATGACGTCAGTCTCATGAAGTCAAAACTTTTTAAAAGAACAACAAATGATAAATAAATTCGGCCTTAGTCTATATTTTAAAGCTACACTAGAGCCTTGTTAATCCAAACTAATTGGGACCTAAGATTATTCGTATCAACCGAGAGAATACAGGAATACTGTATTTTTCGCGAGTTTTGAATTACGTTTGAATGAGTTTAATCAAACATTAATTTAACTGATGTATAACACGTGATATGTACTGTAATTATTGTTTGACTACAACATGTGAATATTAAACATTTATTATCAGATACCACTGTTTCGTATCTTTAAACTTTGAGCTTGTTAAACAATAAAAATATATTTCCTTAACTTAATTTTTTCCCCCGATTTCCGAAAAGTGTGTTCGGGTTATCGGAATTTCGGACTACCGGGGTTTTACCGTTAAATTTAAACATTAGGGATTTTGTTCGTCAGTAATTTTGGAACTTTGATAAATATTCTCTGTAAATAGACAATTGACCCTGGTTTTAGTTCCGGCAAAGAAATAGAGATTAAGTACAAGTTAATTATCTCTGTTTCTACTAATTGTTTTCATCTCAACTGCTTTCTCTTGATTGTTGCTATTCGACTTTAAACTTAGGCTACAAATGAGACGTCACGTATTTGTGTTGCAGCTTGCTACCCCCAAGAGAATAGATAGAACCCTCTTTTTTCGTCCCATTTGAATTCCGGGATAACGCTTGGTGGCCGCATGGTGTAAGGCGCTACTCTCACAGTAGACTAGACTGCCAATGACAGGGAGATTGAGGTTCGAATCTCAGTCTGGGTGTACTGAGGGGGAAATTATTCAAAATGGTTTTCTACTCTCCCTCCATGCAAATGCAGGCACGTTTCTTCTAAATTTAACCTTTTACTCTCTAAAACCATTTAGCGTAATTATACATAAGTGTATAACCTGGACGGGTAGTAAGACGCGGTGTTAAAAAAAATAGACATTTTACTACAAATAAATATAAAAAAAAAAGACATACATTTAAAAACAATAAATATAAACTAAAATCCTAATTTTCTTATTTTAAAGCACCTTGAAATCATTCATAATATAATAATACAAGGATAAGAATAGTAGGGAAAATGATATTACAATAAAAGCTTGAATTACAGTAATTGATCAATTTAAAATTATAATAAAGAGCAAAGGTATCGCAATTTCTACATAGAATTTTTTTTTTAAATGGACACATGGTCAAGGCAATCTTAATGAATCGTAATTGGTGCGCAAAGCCAAATGTCCCTGGTTCATTCCCTGATACAAGTTTTCATTGTGATTTTTTTGCTATCCCCGTTATAGGCATACATGATAATTACTTTTTAATGGGATAGGGTTAGGAGGAAGCATTTTAAAGGTGAGCTTCCCCATTTAAGAAAAACTACCCTCCGGACAGGATTCGAACACCGATATCCCCGTCATCAGACCCCCCACCCCTCCTAATTTTTAGAAAATCTTGAAAGTTGGTAATTTAGAATAGAATTGAGATCTTGAGTTTGGAAATTCTAAATATACTTTATTAACTTTCGATTGTGAAAGTTCTTTACCCCATATTTGAGAGACCAATTTAGAATATATTCCCTTACTCTTCAAAAGGTCCCAACTTAATAACTTATCCGTAGTAGATCATTTTAGAAATCTGTATAGATTGTATAGAAAGTTTAGTAGTTTATCAAATTGACTAGTAGGGCCGTTGTCATTGCCTACTGGTTTTAAGGCTACTACTAAATCACTTAATAAAACCTTGTGTTTTTATGAGCTGAAACTTGTTAAGTTTTCCTGCACGCACTGATGGTGAGTGTAAAAACCAATAACACTTGTAGCTTGTGGAAAATCCATAATTAATAAACAACTTTAAAAATACAATCGCCTAAAACCTTGAATCAAGGACAAAATAATTTTACCATATTAGTGTGGTATTCCAATAGGTAACCTTCCATCCCAGACCTTCTAGAGATCTCAACGTCACCTTCGTACTATCCCTGGTCATCTGGGAATTTTTCCAATTTTCACAACGCCTAAGTTGGAAAATTCACCCCAAAATATATCTCGTCACGATGCCCATGTTCAACAGGCCAGTCTAACAAGAGTGTGACGCCTTAAACCGGTCGGCAAATGAGGCGGGCTACCTTTTTTTTGTGTGTAAAGTTGTGTCCCGATATAATCTGTAAAGTGCTCTGTAACGAGAGTAGTTAGTACTGTCCACACCGTACGGTTCCCCATGAACAATCGACATCGACCAAAGATAATGAGGAACCAGACTGGAACCAGTTACCCGCCATTACTGAGCGGACCAAGATAAGTTTGGTTTTGGCACAGACCACTTCTACCCGATATCATCGCTGAGGGAACTACAGGTCTTGTGGAGAAATAGCTTTTTATCTTCTCTCTCAGTTAACTGTTGTCAAATCTCTTCGTTCTAAGTTTTGTCTGAAGGTGGTGTAATGGGGTAAGAAGGAGCTACTGGCAACCTCGACTAACCAGCGTTGTCAAACTTGTCTTATATTTGTGGGGAGATTGACCACAAAACAAACAAGATAAAAACAACGCTGTTTCCCAATAGTAGCCATGAAGTTCTCTCAGAGATGATATTCAGTGTAGTATAGACTTTCATTCCTCTGTTAGCCTAATACTAGGGCCACTGTAATTAATGAAAGTTGCCCTAATAAGAAATTAGGCATAATATTCCCCCCTTACCCACCACCAAAAAAATAAGCTTTGGGACCGTTCAAGTATTACGTGTGCACCTTTTTGGCCATTTTGAGCCCCCTGTCCCTTTTTGTAAGAAAAAATTGGGAAAACGCCCGACCCCCCTTCCTCAGTATTGCTTTAGTTATATTTGTCGACTTTTTTTTTTGTAATTTTTTCACAGGAATAAACTTTTTTTTTTCCGTGAACTTTATACATTTCTGGTAATTATTAGCATAAAGGTGTATATTATGTATATTAACGGTGCGATGTATCCGCAATAAACACTGTTGTAAAATGAATTTAAATTTATTGTTCTAAACAGATGAGATTATATAAAAACCTATTTAAATGTAATTGAAATCATATAAAAAAAAGTATTGTTAGTGAATACATGAATTATTATAGTTATATAGGTGACCTGGTGGTCTAGTGGTAAGGTGTCAGACTTCTGTGCTGAGGGTCCGGGGTTCAATCCTCGGTCCCGGCACAGTTTTATCTGATTGCCAAACCCTTCCTTCACCTCTGACAAGACGTGTATTAATCACAACTTGTGAATGTGGGAATGCCCAGGCCTCCACCGTGGTTCGGATCCCATGTTATACTGTAGGTCCTCCATTTCATCTCACAATCACCCTACCATTACATATCAGCCTAAGTGTGTACAACCTGAACGTGTAGTAAGACGCGGTGCTAATAATAATATTATAGTTATAAAAAAACTCTGAACCACTTTTAAATTGTTGAGCAAGGTCCATTAATTATTTTGTGTCACTTTGGGGTGGTCGGGTCACTGCCCCATTGGCCGTCTCTTTCTGTCTTATGTAAGCATTGCACTAACACCCCCTCCACTCTTGTGAGCAAAAATAAGAAAGCTCGAACCGTCCTAAGGTACTTACCTAATACTTGAACTTGTCGTTAATTTTTATTTAGCGCTTTTAATTGGTGAAATATAAAGGACCGTACACACCAACCTCGTGAACTGTTAGCGAACAACTGACAAACTCGGTGTGTTGTACTATAGATCGCGAGCAGCTCGTGTTCGGTAGAAGTTCGCTACAAGAGCGGTAACATCAAAGAAACTGTTAGCGAACAACTGACGAACTCGGTGTGTTGTACTATAGATCGCGAGCAGCTCGTGTTCGGTAGAAGTTCGCTACATGAGCGGTAACATCAAATAAACTGTTAGCGAACTGCTGGCGGACTGCTCTCAAGCTACGGCGAACATGACTCCATTATTCAAAAGACGTTGTGTGGACGACGTACTCTGTTCGCGGATAGATCTCGGACCGCCCGCTAACAGCTCGCGAGCAGATGATTTTGCTCTGTAACGGTTCTTAATAAAAAACATTAATTTGTTTTGTTTGTAACGGAAAGCTTCTAACAAGTTTTTTTTTTAATATGGAAAGTTCTTACCTGGATGCTTGCTGTGAATAAATAGACGTATGTCATACACAGTAGGCTTGGATACACCCGATTGTTAAAGCATGTTAGCCAATTATCTTAGACGAACATTTTATCCAAAGATCAGAGTAAGTTTTATGTAGGCCTAATTATATTTGTACAGGTTACTATGTTAAACAAAACCATGTCCTTCTTAACAATATCGTCTTAGGAATCAAAAATGTTTTGAGCTATGTCGTGCATACGACTAAAGAGTCGTCAGATTAATTTAATAATAATAATAATAATAATTAAGTCTGACACCTTAGCTCAGTCGGTAGCGTGACCTTCTACAGAGCTGAGGGTCCCTCCCGGGTTCGATTCCCGGCATGGCCGAAAAATTTATCATGGGTAAAATGTTGGTTTTTTCCCTTTGACACTGATGAAGTAACGGCCGGGGGTTCGGATGTAGTGTGTTTATATAATCAGTTGGTTCAGAAAGTGCACGTTAAATACCTTGAAAAAAATGAAATAATAAAAATATAACATGACAAAACACAACAAAGTAAGGATTCACCACGTATCTTTGTGAACGGGTGTTAAAGGACGATACTTTTTTTTAGTACCCAATTTAAAATTTGCATGATTTTTATTTTATTTTCAGTGAAAAATGATATAGGTTGATACTTTATGATATTTGTAGGTAAATAAATACATTTTTCTCTTTATCTCGGAGCTTTCTTGACTCACGAAACAATGTGTTATGGAATGCACAGCGCGGAAGCATAGATAAGAATGTAATACGCCGTTATCACTGTTTCTGCAGTCCAATTTTCATAGGAAGGGTGTTTTACGGCAAACATTAATAACATTTTCTAAGTGTAGTTTTACATAAATTGACAGTAACTACTAAAAGTGGTAGCTGCGGATCATTTGAACTGAGTTTAATGAAGACCTAGCGTCAAGTTATGTAAGCTTGTACAATTAACTATTGTACACGGACCTACTGATTATATCAGCACAAGAGAATGTCTATGAGCGAGAGCAAAAGAGCCTATCAATTTTGCCGTTAAAGGTAGTTTCACATACCTCCCAGGGTTCTTTTAAATACCACAATCGACATGAGACTGACGGCTTTACTTCCTCTCCGAAGGAAGTTGTGCTACTGATTCTTATCAATTAAGAAAAATCCGTCAACCCCAGCTGGGTTAGAACCCTGGAACATCGGGTACCTGAGGCGAGCACTTTACCCCTAGACCACTGAGTTCTACTTTTGCAAAAAATATACTCTGCTTCTGAGTTATAGCAAATAAGAACGTTTTATAAATTATGAGGCATGATAGTTTGACGAAGATAGTGATAGGAGATGTGGAAAGGAGAAATTCAAAAGGGAGACAAAGACTGAAAAACATTAATCGGAAAGCGGACGATGTTGGTAGAAGAAGGAATAAGGATGTACAAAATTTGGCCCAGGATAGGAAAAAGTATAGATCAGTAGCAAACCAATCATGACCTAATGATGAATAGTTATGACTTTACAGGAGACCCGATCAGAAAGAATAAATTTGTAAGAAATTTATTTTTTTAGTTTTATTTGGTCGAGTAATTTTTTTAATTGTTTTTATCAGCAGTGCTCAGGCGCCAATAATTAATTATTATGATCTTATTGCGTGCCATAGATTTGCCAGTCATGTTTTTAGTCTTTAAGATAAGACACGTCCAAAAAGTCGTCCATGTAATAGGACCAAGTCCCAGATTACGAGGCAAGGTCCGTGTATTAGAAACAAATGTCGCGTTAAACATTTTCAGTTTTTACTTTCCCTCGACCCCTCGGAGAAAGAAGTATTGTGATCATAAAAAAAATACCTAGCACGAGATTTTGATAATTTATGTCGACGTTTCATGAACCCTTGAAACTGAAAAGGTTGTTTTCGCGATGCTATCTGTCTGTCCATCTGTATCTCGGACAAGAGCCGAAACCATTTTACCAATCGGGCTAGATCTTGGTATCTAGGGTTCTTAATAAGATACCCCCCGCCCCCCCGAAAGGTTTGTGGAATTAGATATCCAAACCTAAAATTGAGAGTAGTTTACTGAAAGACAAAAAAACGAAATCTTCTCAAACGTTGTTGGTTAAATCTTGTATATCTGCACTGTGTGACATGACAAGCAAAATGGCTACTCTCGTTTTCCCATGAAAATTATTTTAAGGGTACTTGTACATAAGCGTAAATTTACTTTTTTGATTATATCCCCACGAATATTTCAGATATGAAATAAGACAGCAGTGTAAAGTTATAGTTCTATTAAAGATAATACATTTTTATTTGAAATAATTTTTTTTATAAAACCAATATTTTTTGAAATATAAGCAACCATATATTTTTTTTATGTGGGAAATTTTGACCGGGGATATCGAGCTTCTCCACGGAGATAATTAGTCCGATAACAATGGTCGAGTTCCTCCACGACACCTCAAGGAGATGAACTTCGCACAGTAAATTACAAAATTAAATAAGAACGAAATTCGTTAACGCATGAAAGGTTAGGTTAAGTTAGGTTGATTAAGAACCATAAGTATATGTAGAAATTAACCAACCATACTTATAATCCATTCCTTCAGGTGTCGTGAAGGAACTCAAACCCCCTCCTTTCCGCCGCCAAAATGAAGTAATTAGATCCCCCCTCAACCCTCCAACAAAGCAAGTGGAGGAACTCGACCATAGAATTAAGTGACCTTTATCGAAAAGGGGATTAAATCAGCTTTGGTGGAGAGGGGTAACTCCTCTTTCTCAGTGTTGTAGCAGTTTATATTATTTCATGTATGCAAGTTTTTAATAAATTTATCTATTTCAAGATTTCTATTTTAGTAGTTTAATGCTTTTGTAGCACGGTGAAAGATATTCAACTACAATATTCCAATATTTACATGAGATAAAGATAACAAATCAAAAATTACTAGATTTTGTTTTTATCTTATGGGACTATGTAAGGGGAGCGCTAACGTCTACATGGTGTTAGTGTCACATTAGGGGGCGGGGGGGGGTTACATCACAGTGTTACGTAGAGCACAAATCTTATAATATTAGATTTTAATGTTCAAAAAAAATCATTTATATTCAGGATTTAAAATTGACTCTTGAGTAGTTCTAAATCCGAATCACTTTTTTTAAATCACATAATCTTCCCTATAAATTAATTACATTCACGGTGACCTGGTGGTCTAGAGGTAAGGGGCAGACTTCTGTGGTGAGGGTCTGGGGTTCAATCCTCGGTCCCGGCACAGATTTATCTGATTGCCAAACCCTTCCTTCACCTCTGACAAGACGTGTATTAATCACAACTTGTGAATGTGAGGAATGCCAGGTCTCCGCCGTGGTTCGGATCCCACGTTAAACTGTAGGTCCTCCATTTCATCTCACAATCACCCTACCATTACACATTAGCGTAAGTGCGTATAACCCGAACGGGTAGTAAGACGCGGTGCTAATAATAATAATAATAATAATATAATAATTACATTCACTCTTAATGTGAAAAGTTATGTAACACAGATTGGAGGGGAGTAAGGGGTTTCAGGCTAAATTTATACTTTGGGTTTCATAGGGAGAGGGCCAAATGGTCAAAAAAAAAAGTTAAAATAAAGGATTACCCCTAAGATGCAATAATAAAAATTAGTAACCTATCCCCTCCAACCTATAAATTGTGTTTAAAATAGTCTATACTTCAAAATAGGCCTATGCATGAATTACTTTGCGATATTTTTGTTTGAGATGCCTATTAAAAATTAATATAAATATTTGATAAATTTCTTTAGAGTAATTTATTGAGGTAATATGCCATCGTGGATAGCGGACAAGGTGAGGCTCTGTCAGACATTTTATGTCGTCAGTTTAAAATAAAACACAATTTAAAAAAAAATAATAAATAATATCAGCAGCAAGTAACTGCGTTTGAATATTATATTGTTCACTCACGGGACGCGAGACGTAATTTTCATTCTGAGGACTTTAGCTTTGTTGATGATGTAACCGCGTTTTTACGGCGACGTAAAAACATGAAACTTTTTTTTTTTTTTGGTCAAGACACTTCATTTAATTCGCGACGCTCGATGAAGAAGAATAAAAAATTCACATGAAACATATTTTGCAGGACACAACAAACTTGCAAGATTCACGCCCCCTCTATCGTCGCGCGACGATGTCAGCTTGTTTTTTTAACCGAAGCGCGGGGCCCCCCTCTCGTGGACACAAGTCTTGTTACTGCGCGAGGCGAAGGAAAAACCGGACAAGTTTGTGCACGGGGTACCACGTGATGTCGGCGACGTCACGGGAGGCTTATCTACCGAGCCAACGTCACACATTCCAAAGTACAGCCTTTTGTTTAAACGACAGAACATTGTTTGATTTGGACACTTTTGGGTGCGTTGAATAATTTTTTTTTTTTGGCTTGAAAGACATGTCAACAAGAAATAGTTTAAAAATAAATGTTGTGAAGCCAAAACTTTTTAACATTTTTGTTTTTTTACGGGAGCTCCTTTCGTCCCTATGTTTATGTGAGCCCCGAACTGGGTTCGATCCCTAGTGGTTGCTAAAAAAGAAACGTTGCGCGTGTGGGCTCGTCTTGGTGCCAAATTCTCCAAACTTTCTGTCCCTAGGATCGATGTTTCGAGTGTTAAGTGCCTTTTAGTGCTTAAGTGCTTGCTATTAGTGACGTATCTTCAATTAATTACACAGTAGTTTAAACACACCAACCTCATTAATTTACCACTTCAATGAAGAAAAGAAGACTTCGGTGTTCTTGGGGTAAAGTGCTCGCCTCAGGAGCCGATGTTCGTGGGTTCAAACCCAGCCGGGGGGTCGATGAATTTTTCTTGAGTGATAAAAATCCGTAGCACAACTTCCTTTGGAGTGGAAGTAAAGCCATTGGTCTTGTGTCGATTGTGGCGTGTAAAAGAACCCTGGAAGGTATGTGAGAATACCTTTCCCGGTAAAATTGGTTGGCCCTTTCACCCTCGCTAATAGAAATTCTCGTGTGCTGATATATATCAGTCGGTTCAGAAAGTACACGTTAAATACCTAAAAAAAAAACACTTAACGTAACACGACCGTTTTCTTAATGATACATTTTTGAGGCTGGTGGGAATCGAATCTGGAATCCTTGTGTGTGTGTGTGTGTGTGTGTGTGTGTGTGTGTGTGTGTGTGTGTGTGATAGAGAGAGAGAGCCTTTCCCCGACAGTACAAAATGTAGGTGTTGTAAAAAAAAAAAACCACCACACCCTCTTACGATGCATTCAAGTTATACGCTTATGTAGTAATTACACTAATGGTTTTGGGGTTTAGGGAGGTTACGTTTAGAAGGCGTGTATCCGCATTTGCGTGAAGGGAGAGTGGAAAACGATTGTAGGGAAAACCACCCTCAGTACGCCCTACCGAGATTCGAACCTCGATCTACCTATCATTGGCAGTCTAGTCTAGCACGAGAGTAGCGCGTTAGACCATGCGGTCAACGAAGAGGGTTACTAAAGATATTAAAACTACGTTAATATATTCATGCGTCAGGTCATGTGATTCGCAGCTGTCACTTTATATATATATATATATATATATATATATATATATATATATAAAGTGACAGCTTAATATTATATAATAATATATATATAAAGACTGATAAAAAAATTTCTGAGATAGCAAAACGTTATCACGGTAGACCGCAAAGTAAACGAGTGTTTTATAAACTTCCTGCTGTGTGCTCAACGCCTTAAACATTGTGACCAGCGGTACCTGTTTGGTTGAATAATCGAATTAGAACCGGCAGTTTTGTTATGTCACGTGTTTGTTTGTTTGTTCGTGATATGTTTTTTTTTTTTTACCTTCAACTTGACTTCCACGGGGCAGCTCCGCTATTATCGCATCACCTGACAAGACTTGAAAACAAGTTTTACACAACAGGTCTAATTCTCCTAGGAAGTGCCTTTATTCGGCGGCAGGAAAAGTTACTAGATCTACTTACATGTATTCATACGTCAAGTTATGTTATTTGCTGCTATCATTTGCGATGGATATTAATCAACAAAGTAAAACCCCGTTAGACTGAGTCCCGGTAGTCAAAACTTCCGGTTAATCCGAACACACTTTACGGAAAATGGGTAAAAAAAAATTATGTCAAATGAAATATATTTTATTGTTTAACAAGCTCAAAATTTCCGCCTCGGTGGCGTAGTTGGCTAACGCGCTAATCGTGTTAAGCTAGACCACCGAGGACGGGGAGATCGAGGTTCGAATCTCGGTTGGGTGAACTGGGGGGATTTTTCCTAAATGGTTTTTCCACTCTCCCTCCACGCAAATGCGGGTTCACTTCCTCTAAATTCAACCTTCTCTATTCCTAATCCACTAGTGTAATTAGTACTTAAGTGTATAACCCGAACGGGTAGTATGACGCGGTGCTTAAAAAAAAAGCTCATAACTAAAAGTGAATTGTAATAAACAGTGATATCTGATGACAAATGCTGTAGTCGACACAAGATGTTTTCTTGTAACTAATAATAATTACAGTACATATCATGAGTTAGACATCAGTTAGATAAATGAACGTTTGATTAAACTCATTCAACTGTAATTTAAAATTCGTGAAAATACTGTATCCCTGTATTCTCCCGATTAATCCGAACAAGCTTTGGTCCTAATTATGGTCTGTTTGTTCATGATAGCTTTTTACCTGGATGACAGTTCTAAAATCATATGTTTAGGTTCTGGGTTGCCAACACTTGTAAAGGATCACTGTTTTGTTATAAATGTTAAGTTTTTTTAATAACATGTTATATTTTACATTTAAAATAATCATGATGTCTACTCAACTTGACCAATGAAATTCCCGACTTATTCCCTGATTTTCCCTGATCATTTCCTAAATTTCCCGACTAAAAAGTATGTCACATCCTTCTAATTCCCCCACCTCCCCCCTCATTTTTCTATTAATCTTTTTTTTATGAATAATAATAAGTTTTAAAATTTAAATAAACAATTTTTTAAAATTTGTATTAACATTGTTTATTAGGAACTATAAAATATATTACACAGCTACAAAAAAAAACACTACAGTTTGAATAACATTATTATTTACTGTTTTAATGATTATTATATTTCACATTTTGAGTAAAACCACATTTTCTCAGATTTTTATTGTAATTTACCAAATTCCCGGCTTATTCCCGTTTTTTCCCGATCATTTCAAATTCCCGGCTAATTCCCGTTTTCCCTGATTTTCCCGGATGGTAGACACCCTGAATAATGTAAACATAAGTTTTTTCACGCTATTTCATTACATTTAATGAAATTATTTTTACCCAATTCGAAACAATATTTTAAACATAATTAAAAGTACTTATTCTTCGTTTTGGAATGTTATCTATGATGTGTAATAAAGTGCATACATTAATACCTTTTAATACAGGTAGCGTATTTACTTGGAAAAAACAAAAAAAAATGTCTTTATATATATATATATATATATATATATATATATATATATAATGAATTATTTTATGATTGTTTTATCATATTTCGAAATATTTAACTGAATAAAATATTTTTATCCACTGCGTGGGTGCACCATTGTAAAGAACTTGTTTCCGTCCCGTTTAATCACGTGGTTTAAATTCGTCTGTTGCCATTTTGAAGCTGTGTTCGTTAGACTTTTTGTAAAAGTGATGTGAATAATATTTTTTTTAAGTGGAATAGAACGATAAATAAGCTTTTGTGCCCGACCTCAAATAAATATAGGCCTATAAATAATATTGGCTTAAATTACTGTGGTTAACTATCACATTCATATATTACCATTACGTTTTCATTACAATTATTCAAAGTGATAGATGTCAGCTGTTGGCGTAGGGATACATTAAGAACTATTTCTAGTAACTTTTTGAGCTGTCATCCAAGTAAACTAAGGTCGGGAATGTATTATAGTTTTGATTAACAAGGTTCTAGCGTAGTTAAAAAATAACACTGATATCTTATCAAAATTCTGGGGTCAAAGTTGTCTACAAACAGGCGCGGTTTCGAATTTCCCGCGAAATTTGTTCATTGTTTTGTTTATTTTTACGTTAAGATTTTTTCAAAACAGGAGGTAGTGCGATTTGTGTCCAAGGTTCTGCCAAGTTTATCGGGATACATTTCATCCGTCATCTTGGAGTTCCAAAAAGTTTCTGATTTTTCTCATAAATAGCGTCCATACCAAATTTCAGTTCTCTAGGTTTTAATTTGTATACTTCGTCCACCATCTTGGATCCATCATCTTGTATTTTTTCAAGTTTCGAAGTTTCCTCATAAATATGGTCTCCATAGCATCCATACACAATTACAGCTCTATTAAGAGTGTTTGGAAGTGCGAGAAAAATGTCTGCAAAGCCAGACAAGCACCGATGTAGTTGTTACCAATAAAATATGTCTGTATTCCCTAAAAGGCCCTTACTATAACAATCGGACTGTACATGACCGTGACCTTTGGAACCAAGGAGGTTTGTTTTGTTCTAAGCGTCTGAATGTCTATTCGGGGTGGTCGTAGCAGACCCGGTCTAATCTACGGTCAATAAGGGAACTATGTGACTTTCACGCGAATGCATCAGCATTTGCATATAAAGAGGAGGGGAGGGAAACACCTTTGGTCCCATTAATGTGTGGGGTGGTAAAAACGGATATTATCGAATAAGAAGCTGAACGATGTTAGCCTTAAATCAAACGCCAAATGACTTCTAGATGGATTCAATTTTCAAAAATGTTACCCGGGAAAATCACTTTAGAGCTTCAAAGGGAATCTGTTGGAAAAAATCAGGCGAGGACTCCTCTAAATAGCTTCTAGGGCCATCCAAATTCCAAAAAATTCTAGGAAAGGACTACTCCAAATCGCTTTTAGATGCATGTAATTCTGAAGAATTTTCACACTAGAACCACTTTAAATATCTTCTAGAGGCAGCTATTTTTAAAAAAACAGAAGACCATTCCAAATAGCTTCTAAGAAGATCTAATTTTATAAATATTGCCGGGCGAGGACCACTTCAAATAGCTTTTAAAATCTAGAGGAATCTTATTTTTTTTTTCTAGAAAAATTCAGGTGAGGAACAATCTAAATAGTTTTTGGTTTGCGTCTTTTTATGGTCAATTCTAGACATTTTAAGCAATTTTAGAGTCATTTTTAGGCATTTTTGAGTAATTTTAAGGCGTATATGTTCAATAAGTATATTTTTTAATACTCTCGATATTTTATAGATCCATAAATTTCTCTAACACCCAGTTGTTGGAATGAGAAGATAGTGTAGTTAATGAACTTTGTATCCTCTTTGCTTATATGGTTGTTAGTGTGGTGAGACTGTTAACTAAGCTTGAGAGGGTTGCGTTGGAAAGGGGTAGCTATCACTTATGAAGTAGATATTTGTAAACTAATATCACATTTAGCAAAATATAAGTGTTTAGTTGTTAAAGGCTTTTCAATGTCAACTTTAATTTTAGTTTCTATTTGTAAATAACGTGTTTGATTTAGTTGTGTGCATTTATTACGACTCTTTGTGCATAATTTTAGTTAATTTTTAAAAAATTCGAAGTCATTTTTTTAAGAACTTTTAGGTCAGGTCATTTTTTTGATGATTTTTAGGTAATCAAAAATCGGACCTTGCTCATAACAAGATATTCAAGATCTAATGATATCAACACGTGAAGAAAAATAGGTTCTTACGTTTGTTCTGGAGAAATATTTGATTTTTTTGGCCAGAAAAAAAAATAGTTTTTTCTATAAAAACTGAGGAAAAAGTGAAATTTTCTCGCGTTCCCTTCAACCCCCACCTTTTAAAAAAATGCAACCTTGTTCACTCGTAAAGAGCCAAAGACTGAAGACGCGTTCTGGACAACCCTCGCGCTGCCACATAGCGTGTCGTGAAACGTGTCGGGACAAAAAGACAGACCGAATCCAATAAGCTACCTACTTCACTACACCACTTCCTACTTCATAATGGCTTTTAGACGTTCGTTAGCTCCGGTCTTTGTAGCGGACTCTTGAAAGATCACTCACTTCTGTTGGATATACGTCTTAAAATGTTTTCTTGGTTTCCAGTGATCGTGCGGAACAAATAAAGTCTGTTCGGCGTAGGAATTGTTTTCTGAAAGGCCTTTTTCCCTACCAGAAAGCTATTATATAGTAGGATTTTGCTAGGAAAAAAGACCTTTGAGAGAGTAATTCCTACAGTGAATGGAGTATACTCTGGTAGCTTCGACATAAACATTCAAACAAATGGTACAGTTTTTTATAGGAAGAACCTTATTTTACTGCTGGAATTGTTACTGGATCTACTTTCATCTATTCATACGTCAAGTCAAGTGATATGCGGCTATCAATATTTTTAGCACCGCGTCTTACTACCCGTTCGGACTATAAACTTATGTACAAATTACGCTAATGGTTTTTAGAGATTTAGGAAAGTTATATTTTAAAGGATATGTAGCCTCGTGGAGGGTGAATGGAAAACCATTTTGGAAAAGCCACTCTCAGTACGCCCGACCGAGATTCGAACCTCGATCTCCCCGTCATCGGTAGTCTAGTCTACTGCGAGAGTAGCGCGTTAAGACCACGCGGCCACCGAAGCGGGTAGTTTGTAGGCTTATTTTAGAAATGTATGGAATTTTATTTTTAAGATCAAGTCTCACGACGTAACATTCAAAAAAGTTTACCGTTAGACAGAATAAAAGCGAACCAAAATTTCCTTTTTCGGGAAAATCAGAAAAAATATCTACAACACTTAATATCCCGATATATATATTATATATATATATTATATATATATATTTCCTTTTTCGGGAAAATCAGAAAAAATATCTACAACACTTAATATATATATATATATATATATATATATATATATATATATATATATATCGGGATATTAAGTGTATATATATATATATATATATATCGGGATATTAAGTGTTGTAGATATTTTTTCTGATTTTCCCGAAAAAGGAAATTTTGGTTCATATATATATCGGGATATTAAGTGTTGTAGATATTTTTTCTGATTTTCCCGAAAAAGGAAATTTTGGTTCGCTTTTATTCTGTCTAACGGTAAACTTTTTTGAATGTTACGTCGTGAGACTTGATCTTAAAAATAAAATTCCATATATATATATATATATATATATATATATATATATAGCCAATATAAATAATATATTGCTGCTTCATTAGATACATTTAGTTTCATTTTCTACCAAAAATAATATAAAAAGTTCTTGGATATTTGTAAGGGGTGTTACGGAATTTGGCCCACCAAATTTTTAAATTAAGAAAAATCGTATACGTCAAATTACAGGATGTCCTTTAAAAGAATTTGTAGCATTGTATCAACTAAATGACTTAATTAAAAATGGCATTTTTTATTTTTTTTACAAATTTCAGGGGATTTAAGATTTACAATAAGTATAGGTTACCTATAGTATTGTACTAGTTAAATAAATTAATAAAAAAAAATTGCACTCATTTACAAGTTTTAGGTTTTTATTTACTTTTTTCCTTTGGAGTAATCCCTATCTCACCCATGTTAAAATCAATTCACTTGCGTTTTCATGTTACGCGATTATTTACCAGAACCAATCACTCGCGTAGTGTGAGGGACAGCTGTATTACATTTCCCTGGTCTTTTATAAATATCAAAAATGTTATTCCCTATAAAAGAACATGATTATTTTTACCCCCAAATAAAAACGTTCCTACGCCACTGGCTGTATTGTAACGACTATATTTTACACATCTTTTTTTTATCAATTAATAGAGATAATCAGATCTATTTCAAAGTAATAATATTCCGAATTTATTTATCTGACATAATATTTCGCAGTAAATATCTACGTGGTGTAACAACATTCTTATATCTCTCTCTATTAGGTCACCCAGGCAAAATCTTCTCGAAGTACAGCGGAAAGAGACGAGGCCCGAATGCATCCCGTTACTAGAATATTATAGAAACCAAACCATCGTAAATAACCCTGATGGCAAGCGTAGGTGACGACGACACTAGCGTGATGGCAACCGGGAAGTCGGGAGGAAGGCCTGGGTTCGTTTAGAGAAAACATACACATTTTTATTAGATCGGAGTCAGTACCGTAATTATTCCACGTCAATCACCAGATCGTATCAATCTTGGTCCACAGTACCGTAACTATTCCACGTCAATCACCAGATCGTATCAATCTTGGCCCAATCACATTTTAATCGTCCCCGTTCCCTAAAGAAGTGAAATAGCAGCGCGGGTGTGATATCGAATCGCATATTCACCCTGTTCAGTACAGCATTGACAGTGAATAAATAATTCATTAAAATCACATTAAGTGATTTCAATTATAGCCTGATAACAAATCACATCAATATAATATCAACACTCATGAAGTGTGAACAAGAACATTACAAAAGTGTTGCCCTACGCGGGGCATGAACCGCGAACCCGGACACTAGAGCATAAAATATGACTAAAACACATCTACTGGGGCACTATGTTATCTATCTTGTCCCCTCTTTCCCCCCCCCCTCCCACTTAAAAAAAAGTTGTCATACAAACTGCAAAAAATACCTATTTTTTTAAACTCGCAATCCCCTTAATCCCGCCTTAAAAGTTATTGATTAGATTTGCTGAGACCAGAAGACAGTTCACGTTAGTCCGGATGAGAGGAATTGGGGGGGGGGGGAAGGGGGGAGACCACCTTAGGAGGAAGAAGTAACAAAGAAACGTTATGTATCGCTAGGGAATCCCCAAACTCCACGAGTCTTCGGGCGGTATAATATTAGCCTCTAAGTTATCTACAGTAGCCCCATGGCTTCTTTGGTGCTGACTGACAGCTCACAGCTGACTTCTGACAGCTGCTAAACACATGTTTTTTGCAGATCATATGGTTCGGCGTAGGGATACATAATTTGGTCTGGTAGCTTTTCAAAGCCGTCAGCTGTGAGCTGTCAGTTAGCACCAAAGAAGCCATGGGGCTACTTTAGCTTGACAGGCAGGGACAAGGCCGTAGCCAGCCAGTAATTGGGGGGGGGGGGGGGGGGGGTTTATCAACTCCAAATGCCGGAGGCTAGAAAAAAAATTATAAGTGATAGACAGTTCTAGAAGCTCTCTGAAGTGTTTTTTTACGGTTACGCAGTGCCCTAATTTGTACTTTTACATTGATTTTGTTTGTACCATAAATAAAGCCATATATATTTTGTTCATAAGATTTCGTGGGGGGAGGGATCGAACCCCCCGAACTAACCCCCTCCCCCCCCCCCGACTTCGGCCTTGGGCAGGGGCTATTGTCGATCCGACAGTTGCAAAACCTTTTCTAACATATTAGGGTTCGGCCAGACTGACAAGCGTGCGAGCGAGCGCGCGAGCGAGCGAGCGAGCGCGTAAGCGACTAGGTGGCCACACTGGCGAGCGCGCGAGCGAGCGAGCGCGTGATTAGCTGATACCTCTCGTTATTTGTTGACGAGGAGGCTCCGAATTTTGGCTGAGTGAGTTGAGGGTGGTTTTAACAAGTGATTTATTGTTGTGGTTTTCTCCTCCTCTCTCCACGCTAATGGTGATTCTTATTTGTAAAGGCCTACATTGATAATATTGAAGTATTTTAACATATCAGTTTTATATAAATATATACATGGTTTATGATCTTAGCAATTAAATTAGGCCGTTAATAGCAAGTGTGCTAATAATAAGAATTGAGTAGTCAAACGGTGACTTGGTGGTCTAGGGGTAAGGTGTCTGACCTCTTTGTTGAGGGTTCGGGCTAAATCCTCGGTCCCGGCACAGATTTATCTGATTGCCAAACCCTTCCTTCACCTCTGAAAAGACGTGTATTAATCACAACTTGTGAATGTGAGGAATGCCAGGCCTCCACCGAGGTTCGGATTCCACGTTAAACTGTAGGTCCTCCATTTCATCTCACAATCACCCTACCATTGCAAATTAGCGTAAGTACGTATAACCCGATCGGTTAGTAAGACGCGGTGATAATAATAATAATAATAATAATAATAATAATAATAATAATAATAATAATAATAAATAGTCAAAACTATTATTTATGCTTTTAGTGAGGATTACTCCATCTAGCTATCATATTCTGAAAATTGAAAATTGACACCTGGACACGGAATCGAACCCGGGACCTTTGGCTTTGTACGCCAAGGCTCTAACCACTGAGCTATCCAGGTTTCATTTTTCACTTTTCAGAATATGATATCTAGATGGAGTAATCCTCACTAAAAGCATAAATAATAGCTTTGGCTATTTAATTCTTAGTATGAAATCCCGTACAATTATAATAATTGTACAAATGGCAGCAATAAGCCAACTACCGAGTCGAGGATGGCTGCGTTATCTGATAGATAGCTCGTGATATTAATATAATCACATACTTGTAGCTGACGATTTCCGCACTCTATCATAGGCTCTGCTTTAAAATATGAGTGAAGAATGACCCTGGGCACGGGACGAATCCTGGATAGCTCAGTATTTAGAGCATTGACGTACTAAGCCAAAGGTACCGGGTTTGATTCCCGTGTCCAGGTGTGATTTTTCAATTTCCAGGAAGTGTGCTAAACCTATCGATAGTAATAAAAAATTAATAAAAATGTCAAAATGAGAAGTTTTCCTAGCACTCGATGAACCAACACACAATAATATTGCCTAGCGCCTGTAAACTAGACTGTACCGGGTCGAGCGTGCGCGCTTGAAAAATAGAACCAGTTCTATCTTTCAAGCGCGCGCGCTCAGTCGCTCGCTCGCTCGCTCGCGCGCTCCAGTCTGGCCACCTCTCATTACAACCCATGTATTCTATTTTATATTTTAGTCGCTCGCTCGCGCGCTCAGTCTGGCCGCCCCCTTAAACTACAGTCCAATTTTCATAAGAAGGGACTTTTACAAAACATAAACATCTATTTTTTACCGTCAACGATGGTACATTTTTTTTCTATATCATTGGTATTATTTTAATTTATAACTTAAGTATTTTTTTAATACGTAGCTTAATATAATTTATTTGTTAGTTATAACCTTTTTTTCACGGTTTGGTACAGAGATGGGTATTCTAGTTCCGTATCTATTCAAAAGGGTATCCACTGTACAGCCAAACTATATTTAAAAATGCCTTGATTTTTCCAGGTTTTCCAAAGCCAATTTCCAAACTATCCAGTCACTGTGTATATAATCTAAGCTATATTTCAGTGAGATCATATTGAGACATTCATAGTACCGTTTAAAATTATTGCGAGACACGTGATTTTTTAGTTTCTTCTTACTATATCATTGAATTCTTGCGCATGCGCACAACAATGACTACTTTAGCTTCAACTGTGCTAAGATAGATTAGCGGTGTGTTTTGACTTTGGAAGAAAAACTTCTTTTGACTAATGTAAATGAAAGTTGCGTATTATTCTCTTGTGAATATATGAAATTTCCAAAAAATTTGATTAAAATCCTCGACTTTCCAAGGTCGCTGGACATCCTGTTAAGGTGGCAGCTGCAGATCATATGACTTTCCGTATGAATATATGAAAACTGTTTTAGTAACTTATATAACTGTAAAAAAAAAAAGTTATTCCTATCTGAATCGAACAAAAGTTACTCTTGGAAACATAAGCTCACTCGGTAGCGCGTCTGATTACTGATCTAATGTATCCCGGGTTCGAATTTCGTCATAGGAAAATAAAAAAATATATTATTTATGAAATTGGGGCTTCGCTTCTACATTGACGTGCTACGGTCAAGGTTGGTGGGGGTATTGGTTGTTGCATTTGTTATATAGGCCTAGCTTAAGTTAGTTTGTAAGTCGTATTTAGTCAATTAATCGTTTGATTCAAAAGGTGGTATATATTTTTCATGTGCTCCACGTTTTACCACGCCTCCGGTCTAGGGATAAGAAAGGTAAAATTTAGAGGATATGTACTCTCATTTTAGCGGAACGTGGAAGGAAAGTGGAAAAAACATTTAGGTAAAAAATTCTTCTCGGGACACCCGGCAGAGATTCGAACATCCGACCTTTCGAGTCCCTACTATAGCCCTACACTTATTTATAAATTACGCTAAAGGTTTTATAGATTGGGAAGGTTAAAATTAGAGGAAGTGTGGAAAATAATTTTTTGGAAAAAACCCAATACACCCGGCCGAGATTCGAACCTCAATATCCTCATCAATGACAGTCTAGTCTACTGCGAGAGTGGCGCCTTAGACCATGCGGCCACCGAAGCGGGTCGGAAACTGTTGAAATTACCTTGAGTAACAAATTAAACTAGAATATGTATATGTATATGGTAAGATCGGTGGTTTTTCTAGTCTTCTAGCAAAAAAGGGTTTTAACAAAAAAGAAATATATGTACATATATTTCTTATTTGTTAAAACCCTTACCGCACGAGCCCTTCTATCAAAACCTTAAAAACTAAGAAGAAGAAGAATGTACAAGACACATCTATAATAATAAAAGGAAGTGTTTGTTTGTTTGTGTGCGATGCCCAGCCAAATCTACGGCACGCAGAGATCTGACATTTTTTAACACAGGTGGAAGGAAGGGGGTCCGAATGCACCTCGAAGCCTAATTTTTAAATTTTTAACTAGCTTTTTAATTAGGCTATTTTTGGGGTCCGAATGCACCTCGAAGCCTAGATTTTTAACTAGCTTTTTAAATTAGGCTATTTTTCACAAAATTTTTCAAGAAAATATTATTTACCTGATAATTAAATTCTCATGGCAAATCGGACACACCATGGGGGGGAGGGGCTTATATAATTGTTATACCACAGTGGGTCACGGGCAGCGCCGTGGTGGGATCGCTAGTAACCCAATAAAAAGAACAAAAGAGATACAAACGAATTTGGTCACCCCCTGACACAAGGACTTGTCTTGTCAAAATATTTACCAGAGATAGTCTTAGTTATGTTGAAATAAACAGTTACTTGGGAGTAAGTAGGCTTTTATATCACAGAGCACACAGACACACAATGATTAGCGAGAGTCTCGAGTGTTGAACAGGAAAGTACAAGTTTTCTGAAGGTCGTCCGTCCGTCATTGTTCGAGAGGAGATGTTGGCTACAGTCGGCGGATCTGATGAACCGCCTCGACAAACTAAACAACCATTACGGCACGCCTACCACTTTTACCAGTAAACACTAGGTTTATTTTTGTTGCGTTAGATTGCACGATTATTTGATTATATAGTAATAAATTTACATTAAATATATATTTTTTTTAAACACAAGGAAAATCATAAATGCTATACAGATTTCACAACATTTCTACAACTGCTACTTACAACCATCGCAACTACCACTTCCGCTTCGGTGACCGCGTGGTCTAAGGCGCCACTCTCGTAATATATTAGCACCACGTATTACTACCCGTTCGGTTATACGAACTTACGCTAATATGTAATGGTAGGGTGATTGTGAGATGAAATGGAGGACCTACAGTTTAACGTGGGATCCGAACCACGGTGGAGGCCTGGCATTCCTAACATTCACAAGTTGTAATTAATACACATCTTGTCAGAGGTGAAGGAAGGGTTTGGCAATCAGATACATCTGTGCCGGGACCGAGGATTGAACCCCGGACCCCAGCACAGAGTCCGACACCTTACCCCTAGACCACCAGGTCACCACTCTTAATATACGAGACTGTCGATGACGGGGGGGATAAAGGTTCGAATCTGGCTCGTGTGCACTTAGGGTTTTTTCCAAAATTGTTTTTCACTCTCCCTCCACGCAAGTGCGGCTATACTTCATTTAATATAACCTTTATCATCCCTTGAACCATCGTCGTAATTATTACATAAGCGTATAATACGAACGGGTAGTAAGACGCGGTGCTAAAAAAAAGTACATAACCCGAACGGGTAGTAAGACGCGGTTATAGAATAATTCGTGTTTGTATGAAAACACCCGGCGATGCTGTGGGACAATGTCATTATCTAAGTAGGCCTGATCATGTTTATTTGTTTAATATTATCGTGAAATTTAAGTGCATATTTTTCCTCAATTCAATTTTTATAACGATTCCTCTTAAGGCTGTTACATGGGAGGAGGTTTTTATTCGTTTGGAAATCCCGCATTTTTTAAGAAGTGGTTTCATATTTTTAGAATATGATTTTCAGCAAACTGTAAGCGAAATCTATCAAGCGGTTCCTATCTCTGTATAAAGTTTAAATTTTTTAGAAAAAATTCAGCTACGCTTTACGCCAATATTTGTACTTCTGAGATTAAATTAAAACGATAGAGACCTAGAACCAACCATCCTCTATCAAATAAAGTCATGTTTTTATTGGGTCACAACAGAACAATTTGAAGCAAATGTGGGATTGTTGTTTTAAGGTTTTATATAAGTTACAAGACATTTAAAAAAACTTTAAACTTAAAGTTTAAACTCTTTAACTGGTCAAAACTTAAGCCTAAATGTTGTTGAAAACCATTTTAAGAAATATCAAACCACTTGGTAAATAATCCAGAATTTAGAAACAGCTGCAATGCTTTTAGTGCTCCTCCATATAACACCCGGTGCGGCCGAAGGAAGCGCAAGTATTTTTACAGTTTTTATAGAATTGAAATTTTGTTGGCCAAAATAAATCAAATATTTCTACAGTAGCAACATAGAGTTTAGTTTTCTGCACATTCTGATATCAACAGTTGTTGAATATCTGTCAAGGGTGTCCTGTAATTTTGTCAAAACTTTTCCTCGTTATTTAAAAAGTGTTGACAAAATTTCAGGAAACCCTCGACAGATAATCAAGATCTGTTGATATCAGAATGTGCAGAAAACTAAACTCTATGTTGCTACTAGAGAAATATTTTATTTATTTTGGCCAACAAAATGTAACGCTATAAAAACTGTAAGACTACTCACGCTCCCTTCTGCCGCAACTTAACAATTTACAAGACACGTTCTTATCTTGTGAAAATTGGTGAATATAATTTTCGTAAATCAGGAATTAAAGAGAGAAGTAGATTGATAGTTTTATCTTCACTTATTTTAGGTCTACTCGAAGGATTGGTTGATAGAAAGATACGTGTTAAAACCAGTTGTCGGCAGTTTTAAAAACCGCTTCAGATTACAGATAGAATATATTCCTTTTAAGCGAAATGACTTGCATCAAACTATGTGTGTCTTTGTAAATAAACTTTATAGAATTTAATTGAGTATGGTCTACTAAAGTTATCTAATTTAAGGACGCAATTCAGCATATGAGATTTATATTTACATTCCACTCTATATTTAAAATTCAATTTAGTGCTTTTTATTTTAAGCAACGAACTATTTCAAGAAATATTAAAAATTCCGTTCTCGCAGTAACATAGACTTTGGGAGTAAAAGGGTAAATTATTACTTACTCTATCTTATTAGGCACTCGAAAGTTAATTGCCGCACTTACAAAAGTACGCCATCAATCCCTATCTTGAGCTAGTTCTATCCAGTCCACCTCATTACGCCCTATCTCTTTCAGGTTCATTCTAATATTATCTTCCCATCTGCGTCTAGGTCTTCCCACTGGTCTCTCTTCCCATTGGGTTTACCAGTAAATACCCTGAACATAGTTCTAGATTCTCCCATCTACGATACTTGACTATCCTAACAATGTCGTGTGGTGAGTACAGGGTATGCGACTCATCACTATGTAAAATTATTACAAGTTAAATTATTTTGGATTTCAAAGAGGAAATTAGTCAAAGGAGTGCCGATACATGTCTGTTGAAGTAGAACCATAGGGTTGATACAGGTCTGTTGAAGTAGTCAAATGGGTGTTGTTGATACATGTATGTTGAAGTAGTCAAATAAGGGTTGATACATGTATGTTGAAGTGTCAAATAAGTGTTGATACATGTATGTTGAAGTGTCAAATAAGTGTTGATACATGTATGTTGAAGTAGTCAAATGGGTGTCAGTGGTTAGAAGGGTGTTTTCTAGACACGCCCAGACGTGTTTGTGAGCGAAAACGATGGAGGGCAGGAGGGGAGGTAGGAGACTTTGAACACAAAGAGGGAAACGGACTTGTAAGTGGCACTGCAACCAACTTGATAGGTCAAACAATACCATTAGTTAATAAAGTAAATAATATACTATTCATACTTTAAGAAAAAATTATGTTATATTGTGACGCCGCCAGATACCGTCACTTGTGGGCGCAAAGGAAGCTTGTTTTGACTGGTCTATAGTCTCCCACTCTTACCAACACGCAAATTCAGGTACACTTCCTTTAAATGCTACCCTTCATATTTACTAACTACGCTAATGGGTTAGGGATGATGAAGGTTGAATTTATAGGAAGTGAACCCGCATTTGCGTTGAGAGAAAGTAGTAAACGGCATTTAGTAACCTCCATCTCCCCGTCCTCGGCAATCTAGCTCAACACGAAACTAGAGCGTTAGCTAACTACGCCACCGAGGCGGGTCCTAAGTTAATAGTTTATTGGAGTTTTATAAAATGTATAATAGCTACAACCCGAATAATGTAATAGTTCACTTCACGAAGGATTTAATGTTAAAAAAATGATTGACATCTTTAGTTGGAGACTTTACCACGACCTACCTCAAGAGCCTCATAAAAACAACTGGGTAGGAACCAGGCTATTTCTGTCGTCCCCCCCCCCCAACAAATAAAGAGTTAGCAACTTTTATGCTTGGTGCCGTACTCCCCCCCCCCCCCTTTACCAATTAATACCCTGTTGGCGCCCCTGACTACTGTTAACACTAATGTAGTGATGACACTACTCTGTTGTTGTCACTGATGATGCGTGCACTGTTGCGCTTTCTGAACCGACTGATTATATCAGCAGACGAGAATTTATATGAGCGAGAGTGAAAGAGCCTACCAATTTTTGTCGGGAAAGGTATTTTCACATACCTTCCAGGATTATTTTACATACCACAATCGACCGACGGTTTTACTTCACCTATCGAAGGAAGTTGTGCTACGGAATTTTATCGCTCAAGAAAAATTCATCGACTACGGTTGGGTTTGAACCCGCGAACATCGTGTCCTGAGGGCGAGCACTTTACCCCCAAGACCACCGAGATCAACAAAATAAAAACACTTATAAGCTTTAAGATATTTAAATATATCTGCCAACTAAATGTTTACATTAGTAAACCTCTCACGTAAGATATTATTATTTTTAAACCCGATAAAGAATAAAATCCAAAACCAGGAGGGGAAGTTGAGTACCTTGACGTGAAGTCCTCCGAAGAACTCGAGACCAACTCGGGCGAGACAGAAACCTTCTTGACCAACACCCTCCCGAAGACCATGATGTTGGTTATCTTCCAACTGCCCCCTTCCTTGACGACGTCGACGGAAACCAGACGGCAGCACGTTAACCCCATACACACGTCGTAACACACATTCCTCCCTCTCGTCTCGAAACAGCCAGCACGCGACACTCAACACTGTAAGGACCGCTCAGGAATGCGACGTTTATCTCTCTCTAACATCGGGCAGCCAATTATTGGGAACATATGGGAAGTGTTTGTTTAACTCGCTACCTGGTACTCTCTTCCCCCCTACCCCCCTCTCCTCTCCTCAGTACCCACTATGACACTCTATTACTCTCCTACAACATAACGCAATTAACGTGTCAAAGAACTTCAGGCGAGAAGACTATCCATTTCCTCATGGTCACCAAAAAGAAATAAACACGTGCTTCGTACACACGATATAAAAAAAACCATTTCCACTTTGTCTATAAGTGTTGATTGTAAATTACAGCCATGGACGCTCTTATCAAACGTTGGGCTCAAGGCAGATTTAATTTGTGGGTCTCCCAGTTATTTGATTCACCTCCTATTCCCCCCCAAACCCCCCCAAAAAAAATTAATATTCGTGTTAATGATATTTCAGTTGTTTGAACCGTTATACGAATTATTTTAAACCCTATAAGGTATCAGGAAATGCCCTAAAAGGTAAATAAATGTAGCCATTAATGCCTGAGGCCATGTTTTTTTTATACATATAAGGTTTAATTTATCCGCAACCTTTAGTTATATATTATTCCGCAACGAACATGATCTGTATAGAGATACAAATAACGACTGTACCAAGTTTGAAATAAATCAGTTGATGCGTTCATAAAGTTATAGTGAGACATATGTACTAGAGACATAAAGATAAATGCATGCAAATCGGTGGAGTTAAAACAAATAGCTCGCTTCACTCGTCATGTGTATCTATACCACGTGATAGTGTTTTTATTGGTACTCTGGCAATATTTGGTGGATAGCCTGTAGAGGGAGACGCGCAATGGGATCATTACTTTTAAAAAACCAATGTAGGATGAAAACTATTATCAAGGGAAGTTATTATTATTATTATTATTATTATTAGCACCGCGTCTTACTACCAGTTCGGGTTATACGCACTTACGCTAATGTGTAATGGTAGGGTGATTGTGAGATGAAATGGAGGACCTACAGTTTAACGTGGAATCCGAACCACGGTGGAGGCCTGGCATTCCTCACATTCACAAGTTGTGATTAATACACATCTTGTATCAAGGGAAGTTATTAACTCTTGCAGTGGCGCACTCAAGACATTCACTTTTGGGGGATAAGGGTCAGCGATAGATCCAAGAACCTGCTTCTGTGGTCACATGGTCTAAGGCGTCTTCTCTGCTTAATTTTTTGTTCAGGTTATATACTAAGATGATTGGAATGAGGAAAGTTGAATTCAGAGGAAGTGTACTCACATTTGCGTGGAAGGAAAGCGTAAAACCCTTTTTGGAAAAATTATCCTCAGTACATCCGACCGGTATTCGGACCCCGATCTCCCTGTCATCAGCAGACCAGTCTAACAAGAGAGTGAAGCCTTAGACCGCGTTCGGCCATAGAAGCGGGTTTTATATAAATATGGAAATATTAAAGAATATCCCAAATAATGCTTATTTTAGAAATCATAAATTTTTAATCAATAAATAACAAATTGTTTTCCAGAAAAAAAATCACTTGTACAGTCTTTAAGGAAAAACACACAATGAATCAAAATATCTGAGAGAAATCTTTGAATCAATTTTATATATTAGTAAACAAAATACTTACAGAACGTCGATGCATATTAAGTACTCATTTACGGAAAAATAAAACATTCCTTTTAATTAGGAATTTAAGTGCACATTAGTTTATGGCGAATTTATTTCCACCGTCTGGTTACAATAGAATATATAAACTAAGAATGGATAACAATCAATAAAATTAGACGCAATGACCGGCGTTTTTTAAAAATTATATTGATGTATTGTACATTATAATGTCCCACAACTTGCAAATAGATATTAAAAAATAAGATTTCATAGATTCTGTTAATGCCTTCATTTCTTTAATTTTAATGCACAATTTTAATAAGCCAACATTGTTACCAACAACATCGATGGGTATTTTATATAATTGCCAACCTACTTAAAACGAGAGAGGACATCTTGTCCCGAAAGAAAAGTGGTTAAGAGCCATGTTTACCAACCTGTGGTCCGTAGACCAATTGCTGCTGCTCGCAAATAAATTGTTATTTGTATATCCTGATTTTGATAGGTAGCCCATTGTGAAAGACTTTATTTCGTACCTGATGGATCAGGTGTGTGATGATGGGATTGACTTCTACTTCAGAGGATGGTGTTCGATTCCTAACCGAGTGCAGAGTCAAAACTTTCAAAATAAACTTTTTTTTGAGCGTTTTTACATTATTGAAATACTGTAACGTATAAAAGAGCTAGCCTGATATATTATTTGTTTGTTCGCCACAATTAGTGTGATATTTTATATAATTATTAAATTGGTTTCAAGTTTCTTATTCTGTATTATAATAATTAAAAGTGATAATGTCTTATTTTAGAAAACAAAAGTTCTGGTGTTTTATAGTTTTTTATTTTTATTAGATAAACAGTTTTTTGATAGATATCTCACACGCTGTAGATTTTAATAAGAGCCTGACTAATGCGTTATATGTATGATAATTCCCGACACGTGAAATTTAGAAAATAGATTAATATGTCATAGACTCAACCTACACGGCTCCTCGTCAGGAAGGCAAGTGAAGAGATGCGTACCTTGAAGTAGGTATATCTAGCGACATTTCCTTCTAGAAACTTCCCAAAAGAAAAAGGGTGTGGTCATCCAGGCGCGTTTCTGTTTACAAGACTGAGTTGGCTTTTCAAACAGAGACGTAGTAAGATGTCGCCAGACCTTGCTACTTAACACAAATAAATATTACTACCCGCTCGCATTAAAATATCGTAATTTTGAATATAGATGTGAATAATAAATTATTGAGATGTGTAATTCCATATCATTACAATACATACTTATGAAAATATCCGTTTGTATGTTTGGTTTTTTTTTATGGAAGCGGCTTCTTTGGTTCACTTAAAAATGCTTTTGAAACGAGAGTTTCTTAAATCCGTCGCGATCTTCTGAAATAAAGACGGTGAACAAGCCGTAAAAGGGCGGTTGATACAAACAGTGTTCTGTTGTATTCATGCGCGTGTGTTTTTACATAATAAAAACGTTTTACATTGAAGATATTATTTTATATGGATCTTACCCGCCTCGGTGGCGTAGTTGGCTAACGCGCTGGTCGTGTTGAGATCGACCGCCGAGGACGGGGAGATTGAGGTTCGAATCTCGGTCGGGTTAACTGGAGGGTTTTTTCCTAAATGGTTTTCCACTTTCCCTCCACGCAAATTCGGATTCACTTCCTCTAAATTCAACCTTCCCAATTCCTAATCCATTAGCGCAATAAGCACTTATGCGTATAACCCGAACGGGTAGTATGATGCGGTGCTATTATTATTATTATTATTATTATTATTATTATTATTATTATTATTATTATATGGATCTTTCTAGTTTGGCTGCCATTCATAACAATTTAAAAGTGTGAATAATATGTCACTTTTAATTTATTATTTCATGTTGCCACAACCACGAAACAAAAAAAAAAATGATTTTATTAATATTTTGTGTTATTTAAATTTGTTACGAGAAAGCCAATTATACAGCAATCCTTAAGGAGGTATTTTTTAGAAGCGTTTATCAACACTTTTTATTGATAATATATTATTACTAAGCAAATGATGTTTATTTCCACATTTAATGTGTTTCAATCGATGTTTTCAATAACAAGTCTTCTTCTAGCTCTAAGTTACCAACACTTCAACGGCGAATAGAATAGGAAACAATAAAAAGGTAATTTTTAAATTCAAGTCAATACTGCCCAGACGTAAATAGTATAGAGTGTGTATACCCGTCAGAGGAAGAGGGTGAAATGTTGTCAGCACGTAGACAGAGATTTCTCGCAGGATGAAAAGTTTATTTTCCTCGCTATCTGTCTATTTCGCACATTTGGTATCTAAGTGTGATAGTACTTAAGTGAGCTTAGAAAAGCGGCAAGTTAAGATGCAACCCGCTTAACATAATAACTTTGAAATCTCCAAGCAGGCAGCTCGTTAAGACAATCGCACACCCATTAACCGTGATACCAGTTACAAAACGACGCTTTAACCAGAATTAACGTCGATTTGCTGGGGTTTTTTTTTTCGCCTTGACAACAGCGAAACTGGTACGTTTTTTAAAACGTATTCGTTTTGAATTTGTGTTTTTTTTTTAATATGGTAAAACTGTTACTAGAGAAAACCACCTCTGTGGTCGAGTGGTAAAAGTTCCGGGTTCAATCCCTGACACTTAAAAAAAAAGTATCTGTGAAGCAGTGGCTCTGAAACGGGGTTCGAACTCAAGCCTCTTAAGGACAAATTAGTAGCTAAGCCTACTTGAATAAAGAAGTAGCAGTTCCGGTTTAGAAAATTGAGATTAACGGCTTGAGGGACAGTTGTGCCGACCACATTACCAAGGCCGTTGTCAGAAAATTTCGGCGGGGGGGTTTCAACCCCCCACCCCCCGAAATTTTATGAACAAAATATATATGGCTTTATTTTATGGTTCAAAAAATATCAAAATTAAGATACAAGTACAAATTAGGGGGCTGTGTTACAATAAAAATCACTTCAGAGAGCTTCTAGAGGTGTTTAGTATTTAGAATTTTTTCAAGCCTCCGGCAATTGGGGGATGTGCACCCCCTCACCCTGAAATTATTGGCACTATCGTCGCGTTTTATAGAAAACCGCGTCATGACGACATGACGTCAGAATCAAGATGTATCATCCACCCTTTCAAACCATGCGTTGTAGTCCTGTGATTAGGAAATTGTGCGTAAAGTACACAAATAAATAAGAGGACATTAATTCAAGTATGGAGGGAGGGGGGGAACCCCCGTTGCGACTTTCATGTTAGACGGATGTTAATGTTTTTCAAGACAGTCCGTACAAGTTACGTAAGATAACACACGTCCCTAAAAAGTTTCCACTCAACTAACAAACAACCAAACTACAAGACCAGAGAAATGAGTCGGGGAATCCCAGTTAGAAATAGGTCATTGCTGTTGACATAGGCCTCGCGTTGGAAATTACGTTTTATCGAGTAATCTTGCTTGGTCCTGTAAAACTCGAGGTTGCTAGCTGTAAAACTATTTAATTTGCTTTCTACCTCCGCTGTTTCGAGTGACTACAAGAGTGATTACGTTGGAAGGGAAAGCGACCAAAGATACATCTGTATTTTTACAGTTTTTTTTAAAACGAAACCCCAACCCCCCCCCCCTTTTTTTTTTTGGCCAAAACAAACAGAATATTGTTTCAAGGGATGAGTTTAAATAAATATACATATAGTAAATAAATCCGGACCGTGTTTTTTTATATTTGTCGCGGGCATCACAGAGTTTTTTTCAAATCCCCGCCATTTTTTGCGCAGTACCAACGCAACGCCCGTGATGGCTGGTTTTTTTTATATTGTTTTATTTTTAAGGTAATTTGTGGACGTTTTCCCCACGAGAGCAACTTGGAGCTGGGAAAGAAACGTTATCTGTAAATATGTAGGCCTAAATGTGAAGGAATGAGAATAATTTCAATTACCTTTACTATAGTGCTGGCCAACAGTTACAAGACGCTTACCAGGCCAGCACTGATAAGTATAAAGTACCTGACATTTAACCATAAATACGTAATAAAATATAATAAACAATGATACAGTAGCTAAGTGATGATGCATACAAATAGCCTAAATAGCTACTAAATGAAGATGATAATAATATATATTAATTAAGATCAGTAGTGAAAATCATTCAAAATTGATATAATATTTTCTTCCCATTTATTTGAGGTATTTAACGTGCACTTTCTGAACCGACTGATTATATCAGCACACTAGAATTTCTATGAGCGAGAACAAAAGAGCCTGCCAATTTTACTGGGAAAGGTATTTTCACATACCTTCCAGGGTTCTTTTACACGCCACAATGGACATGGGACTGACGGCTTCACTTGCCTTCCAAAGGAAGTTGTGCTACGGATTTATATCGCTCAAGAAAAATCTGTCGATCACAGCTAGATTTGAAGTCGAGAACATTGAGTTCAGAGGCGAGCACTTCACCCCAAGACCAACGAGATCTTCAAAGATTGTTTAACTGATCTTTGGGCGAAGTTAAGGCCCAAGAATGTTCGCTGCTCTAGAGCCAGGATCCTGTTATCGAGCGGCTTGCTCTCCCCGTTCCCTCCCTTTCAGCTGTACTAATCAATAGTTGAGTGTTCCGCCACCGGGGCGTCATCCCCTCTGACCTTCAGCGCCGAGTCAGGTCACTAGTCCCTCGCCCGCGCTCATATTCATCATGTTATTATCATAGAGGTTGCACCTGTCCATTTAACCGGGCGGAGGCCGAACAGAACTTCCAATATCATCTTGCGTCAATTAATAAGAAACAACCGAAATTAATTAGTAATAGCAGTCTCAAGGCACCTCACTTGAAAGTAGCCAGTTATCATTCTCTTCATCATGTATCAGGAATGTCTCTTGTCTAGCTAATTAGAGGGAATTTCTTTTACCGCGATAAAGCTCACGATCAATTATAAAAAGATCAGGCTACGTCCGACTATAACAATTCGTGTGAAACTAAATATTTATGATAAAATGTAACCTTGACATAGTAGATAAGGACAAACCACACGGTATGGCAGGTGTACAGAACCGCGGTGTTATCAATAATGTCAGATTACTGAAGCTTCCTGCTGGCTGATAGACCGCAAAACTCTTGATTAAGTTCTTTATCAAACCTCGCTGATGATAAACACGCCACAGTTGAATCATTTGGGGGCAAAACGGGGTTTAAAAAACAACTAAGCCCCTTTACCAGGTGGTTTGACTTAAGGTGGCCGCCTCGGTAAGTGAGAAATTATCTCGCAGATGTTCAGCTTTTAACGCAATATTTAATTCTACGATGCGTTATTTCAAAATATGGTTTACGCCAAAATAAAGTCGGGAAGATTCCAAGAGGGCATCTCTCCCTTAATAACTTGTAATGTAGTTGATTTTTGGACTGCTCTCATATATTTAAAAAGGTCATGGATGAAGGTATTTTTCTTTGAAGTATCTTATGTAAATTATCCTTTTACTTCATCCATGGAGAATCACGCGTTTTCGCAGAATAGTCCGTAAAAGGATTTCACTAGAAAAACTTGTTTACTTTTCTCAAAATATAACTCCGCAGTATTTAACAAACTAGCGAGAAAAGCCAGCTCCCTATATCCAATAGGAAGCTAGCTTTCACTGCACCTGTTGAAGAGAAATACCTGATTGGTTACTCTGGACAGCGTCGCGAGATATACAAGCAAGGGACACATCCACATATAAAAAAAATATACGTAGAAGGTAAACAGAATGTGCCAGTCAAGGAGAGAGAGTAGACGTAAACAGAATGTGCCAGTCAAGGAGAGAGAGTAGACGTAAACAGAATGTGCCAGTGAAGGAGAGAGAGTAGACGTAAACAGAAGGTGCCGGTCAAGGAGAGAGAGTAGACGTAAACATAAAGTATAAGTGATCACAATCAATACAGACTTTAATTTCATCAATGTGTAAATAAATAAGTAATAAAGAGTGTACAACATAAACAGTTTTATCAATATCAAACTTTCCAGAATAGGCTCCCCATCGCGGGACATTACATCGTCAAATCATCGATATCGGTATAATTGTCGCCCAAAAGTGGGGCAATTACTCTATCAAAATCGTCGATAACGTTACAATTGTCGCCCAATCGCGGTGCAATTAAATAATCACATCATCAACATCTGATAACGTTACAAATGGCGCCCAGCCGCGACGCATGATCTTCCAAACCCCGAGACAAGAAAGAGACTCTACCAACTGAGACGCACGGCACACTAGACGGCACACCACCAAGAACATCCAACCGAGAACCGAGGTGAAACAAGCAGACGTTTCACGCACGGCACACCAACGAGGAACATCATTCCGAGGTGAAACAAGCAGACGGCACACCAGAAGTTTCACGCACGGCACACCAGACGGCATACCAGAAGGCACACCGACGAACAACGTCCTACCGAGTTGAAACGAGCAGACGTTTCACGCACGGCACACCAGACGACACACCTAAGAAGAATCAATGAAGTCAGATAAGTCTTAGACAATTTTTTTTGTTGTTGTTTGTTATTATTATTATTTTTATTTCACAACATGAAAACTCTGTTGTAACACTGTATAAATCTTGTTAATATTAGTAAATTTTGGAAGGGAGGATGGCGGATTCAAGCCTAAATGATAATAGTGACACAAATAGCAGTGTTGATGAAACAGAGTATGAAAATGGACCACATAATCAGTTAGTTCTAGAACAATCAGATGAAGAAATAAGAGAAAGGGAGCAGGATAATGTAGAATCAATTGCAGAGGGAGAGAGAAAAGAAGAGGCAGAAAAAGATACACAAGGAAATTTAATTAACATAGAAAGTGTTATAGTAGATGAGAAAGGGCGAGAGATAACAAGGGAACAAACAATAGTAGAACCCACAAAGAGTTTAGATTTCGGTCATTATATGGATTTGTTGATTAGTAAAATAGATGAAACTAAACAGGAAATAGTAGCAACTAATAAGAAAATAGATGAAACTAAACAGGAAATAATAGTGGCAACTAAACAGGAAATAGACTCAAAGCTTGAAAAAATCAATAACGAACTAAGTACTAAAATTGAACAGAGTAAGGAGGCTTGTGAACAGAGATTTGTTTATTTAGAACAAAAGTTCGATCAAGTAGAAATGGTTCATCAAAATTTGGCAGTACGGTTAAATGAAGTAGATAAGAAGGTGATAGAAGGAGAGAAGGTAAAAAAGGTTTTGGTGGAAAAACAAGAAAATTTAAGAAAGGGACAGTTCAAATTAATGGAACAGATAACAGCTAATAAAAATAAAATTGAAATAATTGAGCAGGAATCAAACAAAGGGTTAAAAGAAGTAGAAATTAAGGTTGGTAATCTTGACCTTCAAATAGAACACACAAAAACTAATGTAAAGGTAGTCCAAGATAACTTTAAAAAAGAAATTGAAAAAGTGAAGGCAGCATTTGACACACAACAGGATACGAATAAAACTTTAATTACAACACAAATCGATGGGATTGTTACCGAGGCAGTAGAGAAATTAGATAAAATTAATCAGAAAATTAATGCAAAACTCGATAAATTCAATGATGAGCCAGGTGCTAAAATTATAGCAAATAATAGTAATTTCAATGAAAAGATTCAATCTGAGATCGAACCAGATAGTACGATTCAATTAGGTATAGAACCAAAGACTGTTATTCAATCCGAGATCAAACCAGATAGTATGATTCACTCAGAAATCAAACTAGATAATACAATCCAATCAGATATAGAACCAAATAGTGTGATCCATTCCGGGATCAAACCAGATAATAAGATCCACTCAGAGATCAAACCAGATAGTACGATCCACTCGGAGATCAAACTAGATAGTACAATCCAATCAGATGTAGAAAACAATTGTGTGATGCATTCAGAGCTCAGCTAGATAGTACGATCCAATCAGAGATAGAACTAGAGACTGCGATCCAATCTGAGCTCGAACCTAAGACTTAAACTCAATCTAAGAGATCCGATCAGAGGTTGAACCAGAGACAATGCTCAAAAAAGAAACATTACCAGTTAAAACGATCCATTCAGAGATTGAACCAGAGACCAGGTAAGAAACTAAAAAGAAAAATTAAGGGTTGTTTTCAATATGTCTCACCAAAAGTCTTTGATCCAGGAGGCAGTCAATAAGCATTTAAAGTTCGGACCATTTAAATGTAAGAATCAACATTTAGTTTAACTAACGATTCTAGTTTTAAAATAAGAAAAATAAGGTTACATATAACTCAACCATAGTAAAAAATTTATGTAACTTCAATTAGCAGATAACTATTATAATTAGGCAACTGCAATTAGTATGTAACTAATTATAATGTAACTGTAGTTAATATAGAATATTGGTGGATATGTATAATATTCAAGCCAACTTTAGCTATAGTGGCAGAAGTTTCAAAAAAAAAAAAAAAAACTTTTAAAAATATAAGCTCTGAGAGGTAAAATGATGTTTTCTCAGAAAACAAAATGCGTAGAATAAAATAGAAATTCTAAAGAAACATTTCTGCGTAGCAGTAAACCCAAGTAGTTTAAAATTTTCTTTTGTGAAGTGAAGAGGGTGTAGATGTGACACGAACATCTTTAAAAACCACACCTTAAATTTAGTGACAGGTGACAGACATTGTTGTGCACTACTGGTAAACATCTTTTGTTCAGACAAAAAAAAGAGAGAAACCTCTGGCGCAGTAAGTGCTGACTTAAAAGCAAAACGTAGAATTCAAGATAATATATTTTCAATGAGTAAGAGTCAAACCCCGTATCATATATATATAATCTTTATGTTTAATTTTATAAATTTTTAAAAGAATCATAATTGATCAAGTGGATTTAAGATAATTATAGGAGGTTTAATTGATAATTATAAATGATAATTAACAAAAGTATGCTTATAGCAGGGGACATGAACCCTCAGAAGCATGCGAAAGGATAATAGGATAGGTGAGGGGTTGGTTATAATTTGTCAACTAAGGGAGCGTGAAAGTACGCGAGGAGAAATTATAGTGTGAGGAAATTCTACGGACATATTTTTATTAATTATATATTATTTGGTAAAAATTTTTTATCGGTTCAAAGTAACATAAGATTATGCCAAAAGGAAATTTTCAGTTTAAGACATTTTGTAGGTTTGACTAATTAGTTAGGTAATTAGGATCAAACTTAATTAGTAGACGATCTTGGAAATCAAAATAAATGTATCATTTCACAAATGGTGAATTTTATGTGTGGCAGTTAAGACACGAATCTTAATATTTGTGTGGGGGGTCATTTCAGTTTAATTTATTATATTTTATATCAGTTTAACAAGTATTGGTTAAAACATTAATGAGTCGCATAATAGGCTGATGAAGTAAAGGATGGAATTTAAGATATCTAAAGAAGTTAATTTGGAGATTCGCGAGTACATTGTTACAGTAAGTTAAGGTGAGTGGAAACATGAGAGGCCAGTTATGTCTTGTTTTAAAACAAATTTTTTTTTATGTAAGAATTAAGATACGTTGATTAAGAAGTGAAGGTATAACATAGGCATGAAGAAAGCCATGACCTATGTCAAGCGTCGTCATTTTGTATGTAAAGATGGCCCGAGGGCATCTTACATCGTTGAGGAGGAATTAAGTATATTGAGGATGAGTTAAGGTACATTCAGACATGGAAGTAAGCCATGATTCGTTTATATTGATGGTGTATTGATAGTGATTCAAGGAACCAGCAAAGAAAGGGTATTGTCGTCAAACATAGAGCTACCACAGCCTATGAATTGGTTAGTAAAAATGAGGCAGGCCTATATATTTTCCACGAAGATGTAATAAATGTCCAGCAGTAAATCTGGATTGAAACTAACAGATATTAAGAAAATTATAGAGAAGTTGAAAAGGGTTATCGGTGATTGCGTGATGAAAAGGCCAATACTAATAAAGTAACAAAGGGTGTAAGAGAGCTAAATAGGGTGTTATACCTAATTAGGCTACTATATTAAATTTTTAATTACAATTCCATTTTATGTAAGTGCCTAAGGCAACCAGGCAACATTTGGAAGGTTTTACTCAGTATAAAGAAGTTTTTCTCGCTAATGAGAAAATAATTAACCAATTAGAAAGGGAAAAATAATTTTGAATATTTCACAGTGGTGTGACATATGATTTCAAGCTGATTTCAAGCGTACTATAAGATTCCAAGATTGTTTTATCTAAGTTTCAGCTATTTTAAAAACCATAAGGTTGGAAGAATACAGTTTATTTTACTTCGCTCACACGTAGTTGACAAGTTAATATCGCAAAAGAAAGTTAGAAAGAGAGGGAAAGTGAAAGTTAGAGAGAAGGGTGAATAGAACAGCTGTGTTACTCGTAAAGGTAAAAATAAGAAAGAGGTAGAGGTTAGTTTGACCTTGGGTGAAGAACCCTCTAACAACAGAATATTACAATAACAAACTTTACTCTGAAGTTAAAAATAAATGGATTCAATATGTAATCATGTAATATACTTTGCTCAGATGTTAATATAAGTAATAATCTAGATTGAATATGTAATGATGTAATATGTATTGTTAAATGGCAAGTCATTAAAAGTTGTTCTATGATAATAAATAAATAATTGAGGTCACATTAATAAATAAAATCAATTAAATTAATAAAAATTAAATAAAAAAAGTTTAAGAAAACGTGACTCAATTTTTCAAGTTAATTTAGGTTAGCTATTAAGAGTAAGTAAGATTTTTATATGTTAACAATTTAAATAAATATTTTTATGTTTAAGTAAGTAAAGTTATGTTGTACGGAAGGTTTGCCCTAATGCATTCAGTAAACAATGACTGGATAATTAACAAAACCCACATAAAGATTTGAGTTTTAAAAATAATTTTAACATTTATATTTCATTTTAGCATTTCAAATTTTAATTTGAACTTAAGGTACTTTGAGATACTTTAGTCAAATTTTTATTTTTCAAGATTTTTCAAATCATTCAATTAAATTATAATTGAATTTAAACTTAACCTAATATTACCTAAGCTCAAATACAAAGTTAATTATTCAACCAAAGCAATTTCTAAATTTGTTAAAAATTTTATATTATCACCACTTCAAGAACAGTGCAATGAACAGTGCGACAATTTTTCAGTGTAATAAAAAATATAAGGAAATCAACAAGAAACACTAAGCAAATAAAAAGACAGAAAGTACTTTCGTTTCGTTTATTCATCAAGAATATTGGACATAAAAAATAAAATCAATCAATTGTGAAAATATGTAAACAATATATCATAGCTATTGTATTGTCATGATATCAGTAATTTTAAGTCAATGTTTACACACACACACAATTTATGTAACTTACACTTTACAAATTTATTTATGTTTAACTTTAAGAATATTGAGTGTCAAATATGACGTAAACCTTGCACAGTATAGAATTTGCTTATATCAAAATTCATTAAATTCTTTAAATTCTTTCAGATATAAGCAAATGGGGGGTATTGTAATGTAGTTGATTTTTGGACTGCTCTCATATATTTAAAAAGGTCATGGATGAAGGTATTTTTCTTTGAAGTATCTTATGTAAATTATCCTTTTACTTCATCCATGGAGAATCACGCGTTTTCGCAGAATAGTCCGTAAAAGGATTTCACTAGAAAAACTTGTTTACTTTTCTCAAAATATAACTCCGCAGTATTTAACAAACTAGCGAGAAAAGCCAGCTCCCTATATCCAATAGGAAGCTAGCTTTCACTGCACCTGTTGAAGAGAAATACCTGATTGGTTACTCTGGACAGCGTCGCGAGATATACAAGCAAGGGACACATCCACATATAAAAAAAATATACGTAGAAGGTAAACAGAATGTGCCAGTCAAGGAGAGAGAGTAGACGTAAACAGAATGTGCCAGTCAAGGAGAGAGAGTAGACGTAAACAGAATGTGCCAGTGAAGGAGAGAGAGTAGACGTAAACAGAAGGTGCCGGTCAAGGAGAGAGAGTAGACGTAAACATAAAGTATAAGTGATCACAATCAATACAGACTTTAATTTCATCAATGTGTAAATAAATAAGTAATAAAGAGTGTACAACATAAACAGTTTTATCAATATCAAACTTTCCAGAATAGGCTCCCCATCGCGGGACATTACATCGTCAAATCATCGATATCGGTATAATTGTCGCCCAAAAGTGGGGCAATTACTCTATCAAAATCGTCGATAACGTTACAATTGTCGCCCAATCGCGGTGCAATTAAATAATCACATCATCAACATCTGATAACGTTACAAACTCTACAGTTTTGAGTTTTATTAATAGAGAAAAATTGTGTGAGAATGTGACATTAGCTCATTTTTAACGGGTTTTTTTAATCAAATTTGTAGAGATATGAGACTAAGCTTGATAAAAAAAAAAGGGTGCTAGGTTTAGCCAATCCTCTTAACAAATACAGTACCCAATTTTTTGATAAGCTCACAACAAATAAATTGTAAGATATTTGAGAACTAGCAGCGAGCTTTCCTCTTTACTTTGAGATAAGAAGTTTTGTAGTTTTCTTCCCCCTCTTTCTTATTGACATGACAAAATATGTGGACGTAGGTGAAGGGCGAAAGGGAGTATACGCTTATACAGAATAGAGAAGTTAGTTCTAGAAAACTACACAGACCATTGTATTTTAAGACGTGTTGCCTGAAAGAGATTGATACCTTCTCGTTGACCGAGGTAGCCGCCTTAAGGTAGGAGTGTAGGGGAAGCGAGATAAGGGCAATATTTTTATTTGCAGTTGTTATATCTAGAGTTTTTTTGCCAAAAAAAAATTTCTCCAGTAGAAGCATAGAGTCTAAATTTCTTCACATGCTGATATGAACAGTTCCTGAATATATGTCATTGAGCATGGCGGCATTGGATGAGAAACTTTTTAAATGAATCCCGGCACAGATTTATCTGACTGCCAAACCCTTCCTTCACCTCTGACAAGACGTGTATTAATCACAACTTGTGAATGTGAGGAATGCCAGGCCTCCACCGTGGTTCGGATCCCACGTTAAACTGTAGGTCCTCCATTTCATCTCACAATCACCCTACTATTACACATTAGCGTAAGTGTGTGTAACCCGAACGGGTAGTAAGACGCGGTGATAATAATAATAATAAAATAATAAAATAATAATAATTTTGAAATGAAGAGAAAGCATTGGACAGGCAATTAGTTCCAGCATTCAAAGCAATAAATACAACCAAAGCAACTGGTTCTATTTAAATGGCGCCATTTATATAAACAGAGACACTATACTTTATTGGCAAGAACAACTCTGATTAGTGTCCAACATCTTAGCTCAGTCTGTATCGTGACTGTCCATTGAGCTTAGGGTCTCGGGCTCGATTCCCGGCATGGCCGAAATATGTATCATTGGTGAAATATGGGTTCCCCTCCCCCTATTTTCACATTGATAAATTAACGGCCAGGGGTCTGGGTGTTGTGTCTGTTCTAGATTTAAGTTAGTTTATAAGTTGTGTGGTGATATAATCAATCGGTTCAGAAAGTGCACGTTAAATACCTCAAAATAAATTGAAAAAAACTACTTCTCTTAAATTCAAGGTCCTGTTCGAATCTCGACTGAGTGAACTTGCTATGGGTTTTTTTTTTCCACCTTGTAACTTTTATTTTTGAATTTTATAACCATCTACAAAAGAATGTCACTGCATTTATTTTTAAACTGCTCTTCCTCATCTTGTCTCCTAAGTACAGTAGTGTAAACCTACCCACACCGGTGGTCAAGTGGTCCAAGACGTAGATTCTCAAAAGGTATAGCGTTTCATCCAAAGTTATCCTTAAAAATTACTGGTCACGCCTCTTATTACCAACCTTATTGTTTATAGTCCTCCGCATTTCCCCGAGGACGAAAAAAGGACCACGTTATTTCACTTAGGACCCCCAAGTTTAAAAAAAAAAATTCTATGATTGCAATCGTTTATGCTTAGTTTGGTCAAGATAGTTCCGTAAAAATTCTCTTTGTTCCTCATTTGTAAGTGGGGCGTAGGAGATCCCCACTTCCACTCAACAGGTCAAAACACTTTTCACCGGCGGAGTTTTTCCCCGGTGACGTAATGTTGTGTGTCAATATCGGTAGATTATTATGATGCGGAGGTAAATTAACCAAACGTTGGCGTTTCGGATTGTTCATATGGGTAAATTAAGGTAAGGCAATCGTGTTCAAACTCGGAAATGAAATTTTTTTCGGGAAAATCTGGAACTAAACATTGCGACAGTAATATTTTTTTAAGAGGCTATCATAAAGTCACCCCACCCCCTTCACTCCCCCAATGTAAACAGACATTTGTGAGCCTATCGAAACGGAACAAATGAAACTTTTTGTGGAATAATCCGGAAAAAAAGAATAAAAATCTATTGTAATAAGAAAAACATGATTTTTATTTTAAAGTTGGTTTGGGGGGGCGGGGGGCAAGGAGGTTACTTCACGAACGGCGTCATTTCCCAGTAAGCTACGAACTGCAACCCGCAACGCCGGCATGTCACGAGTGTTGCCGCGGCTCCAAACATTAAGGAGAGGGCAGGAATTCCTTACCAACACGATTGTCTCTGTTGGATAGATCTGATGTGGATTTTTAACACGTTCACCGAAAACAAATGTAGAACAGAAACGTTAACACGTGAAGAGCTCTTAGCCAATCATATGATTTCCGTTTAATCGGCGCGAGCTGTTCTGCTAAAGTTAAACTATTCTCTACTTTGTCCGCTCTGCTCGAGATGTTCGGCACAGGAGAACCAATCAAATCTCAGAACCAACCATCTAAAATCAGTGCGCATGCGCTGTAGAGCTAGAAGCTAGCAGACAGCCTCGTTGTCCGTTGTGAGGAGATTTGTAATAACCCGTTAATGTAAAGCTTGTGTTGGATTGTGCCACGACACAGCGTTATAATTTGTAAACATCCATCGGGAGAATTATCTAAAATGTTTGTCTACTAGGAAATAAAATATGTTGATAATCAGCTGTTTGCGTTGCAATGCATCATGGGTCAACTTAAAGTGTGTGAATTACTACGCAGATTCTGCTTTCTATTTTTCGGCGAGCGTGTGAATCAAGCTTAATGAGGATACTCGTTAGATATAATTTAAGACTTTGATTATTCTACATTACATAAATACTTCAACTATTTTTTTTAAAATCAATTTGGCAAATGTTTGCTTAATTTTTATTCTTTAACTTCAAAACAAATCTGGACTTAAGAACAATGTTCATATCAAGTTATATAGTATATTAAATTTTTTTGTATCAACATTTTAATGTACCAACTTTTGTTTTAAGACTATTCATCAACTCGTTTGAGCATTAGATTTTCAGTTGATGACGCATTATAATTTTATCTAATTGTTCATATCATACACTATGTTTCTCTATGAAAATTTTATTTAAATTTAAATTGTACATTTTTTTAGTGCTTGTCAATTTTATGTAATGCATTAATCACTTTATTAACTGCTTAGTTTATAAATTAATTTTATAATCTTCTAGATCAACTTAATTAAGTCTTAACTTTCATTAAAACATGTGTGTCGCGAGGTATCGAGTTAGTTTCATCATTTCAAGAGCTCAATGTTTGGAAAACACTCACTGTGACAATAATATAAAATATCTATTTACCCATAAGAAAATAAAATACGATTATAGTCAACTTTTTAAATTTTTCGTTGCATCGCATCATGTGTCAACAACATACACGTCTGCTACTGCTAATGTGAATTGTCTTTCTGTTTTTGGAGAAAGTGGGTTTTCCCCCCTCCGTTTATTTGTGGTGTTTAACGTGAACTTTCTGAACCGACTGATTACATCAGCATACGAGAATTTCTATGAGTGAGAACGAGAGAGCCTACCAATTTTGTCCGGAAAGTTATTTTCTCACATACCTTCCTGGGTTGTTTTACAAGCCACAATCGACATGGGACTGACGGCTTTACTTCCCCTCCGAAGGAAGTTGTGCTACGGATTTTTATCGCTCGTGAAAAATCCATCAACCCCCGGCTGGGTTTGAACCCACAAACATGGGGGGGAGGGGGTCGTCCCTGAGGCGAGCACTTCACCCCATGACCACCGAGGTCGACTGTGGAAGTCTAAGTCAAGCTGCCCCCTCACCTGTTGGTAAAGCTGCCCCTCACCTGTTGGTAAAGCTAACCCTCTCCTGTTGGTAAAGCTGCCCCTCATCTGCTGGTAAAGCTAACCCTCCCCTGTTTGTAAAGCTGTCCCTCCCCTGTTAGTAAAGCTACCCCTCACCTGTTGGTGAAGTTGTCCTGATCGTCTCTGCTGGAGGACATCTCCACGGGAATGTCCCCCCCTCCTCCGTCCTGCACGCTGAGGGTAGGGAGCAGGTCCATGCTACCCACAGGGGTATGCATCCTCCTGCACAAACAACACACCAACACGTTCAGTTCAGGGTTTCTCAAAGTGTGGCCCGCATCCCTGCAAGTTTTGTCATGATAACAGATTAAGAGCGTGCAATCACACGCCAATCAACTCTGTGACACAATCGGCTAGAAATCGTAAATGTACACCGACACTATTGCACGTGGATAATTTATTACTAAACAATGATAGAGATAAAGAGTTAATAGATGTTCCAAACAATGAACATTGTTGAAATAATCAATGATCTTTGGATAAAAAATGCAATGAAAAGGCCATTTTTGACCATCTTAGAATGGCTTCAAAGATAAGCACTGTGAGCAAATCATTATCCTGGATATTCAACAACTGTTATTATTAGCACCGCGTCTTACTACCCGTTCGGGTTGTACGCACTTACGCTAATGTGTAATGGTAGGGTGATTGTGAGATGAAATGGAGGACCTACAGTTTAACATGGGATCCGAACCACGGTGGAGGCCTGGCATTCCTCAAATTCACAAGTTGTGATTAATACACGTCTTGTCAGAGATGAAGGAAGGGTTTGGCAATCAGATAAATCTGTGCCGGGACCGAGGATTGAACCCCGGACCCCCAGCACAGAAGTCTGACACTTTACCCCTAGACCACCAGTTCACCTTCAATAACTGTTGATATCACCATGTGAATAAAATTAAACTCTACTGGAGAATTTTATTTTTGGCCTAGAAAAATTGCTATAAAAATTGCAAAAACACTGGCATTTTCTAACGTCCCCTGCTGTCAACGAAAGGGTAGCGCGTATAATCCGGTAGGTAGCCAAGCCAGCAGCCTTCCAGCGACTGTCGTGGACACTGCTGGAATTATTTAGGTCATGGTCACAAGGCATAACCTTGCAACATGCCCACTAATCATGTCTAGTCTATTCACACCTGGTGATAGTAGCCTTGTGGGAATAGTACAGTCTACTATTACTACCTGGTGCTATACAGTATGGAGAGAGGGGTGCTATACAGCAGGGAGAGAGGTGCTATACAGTATGGAGAGAGGGGTGCTATACAGTATGGAGAGAGGGGTGCTATACAGTATGGAGAGAGGGGTGCTATACAGTATGGAGAGAGGGGTGCTACACAGTAGGGAGAGAGGGGTGCTATACAGTAGGGAGAGAGGGGTGCTATACAGTATGGAGAGAGAGGTGCTACACAGTAGGGAAGGGTGCTACCACTGTGGAGAAGGTGCTAACAGCAGGGAAAGCTGCTCATCGTATGGAAGGGTACTACACTGTTGGAGAAGCTGCTACAGTTGGTAAGAGCGGTGCTCACTCACAGTTGGAAAGTGCTCACCAGGGTAAGAAGGTGCTACCGTGGAAAGCTACCAGTTGGTGAAGTGCCTCACCGTTAGAAAGGTAGCTATACAGTAGGTGAAGTTGTACACGTCTTGGGAGAGATCTCACGGGGAAGGGGTGCCCTACTCGGGGTCTGCAGCGTGCTATAGGTATGGGAGAGGCATGCTACCACAGGGGAGCATCGGTCCTGCACACATAGCGACAGGGCAACACGTTGGAGAGGGGTTTATCAATGTGGAGGCCGTGCATACCTGTAGAGGATGATAACAGATTAGAGGAGGGTGCAATCACAGCAGAGAAACTCTTACGACAAATGGCTAAAATCGGTAAATGTACACAGACAGATTGCATAGTGGATAAGTTTATTACGTACATGGAGAGAGATGCTAAAGTAGTGAAGAGGTTCACAAAGTATGGAGAGATTGTGAATTCAATACTTTGGAGAAAGAGTGCCACATGAAGAGGGCATTTTTACAGCTTGAGAAGGGTGCTATCACAGTATAAGCAGTGGCAAATCGTTACTGGAGTATTCTAAAACGTATTGATAGACGGGTGCTACACCCGTAGGAACGATTCACGTAGAGAGTGTAAGTAGGGATGTGAGGTGAAATGGGAGAACCTACAGTTTAAGTGGGGATCGCTAACAGTGGAGGCTGGATTCTACACAGTAGGACAGAGTTGTGTTATACAGTATTGTCAGAGGGTGAAAGGGAGAGGGTTGGTAATCAGATAACTGTGGGGAGAGGATTGACGTGACACCAGTCAGGAAGTCTCACTTACCTAGGACACCAGGTGACTTCATAAGTTGGATGAACGTGTAATAAAATTAACCATAGGGAGAAGTTTTTCTATACAGTTGAGGGGCTATAAGAAAGATTGCTATAAGGAGAGAGTGCTAAACACTGGGAGGTTGCTAACGTAGAGAGGCTGCTATACAGTATAGAAGAGGGTTACGCGGAATTGTAGGGTGCTTCACGATGGGGAGACTGCTGCAATTATTGAGAGGTCATGTCACTAGGGATAGACCGTTGCAACATGCACACTAATAGGCTGGTGCTATCACATAGGGTGAAAAGTAGGCTGAGGGATCTATACAGTATGAGAGAGGTTACACATAGGGAGAGGTGCTATACAGTAGGAGAGAGGGGTGCTTACACAGAGGGAGAGAGGGGTGCTACACAGTTGGGAGAGAGGGGTGCTACACAGTAGGGAGAGAGGGGTGCTATACAGTAGGAGAGAGGGGTGCTACACAGTAGGGAGAGAGGGGTGCTATACAGTAGGAGAGAGGGGTGCTAACAGTGGGAGAGAGGGGTGCTACACAGTGGGAGAGAGGGGTGCTATACAGTAGGAGAGAGTGGTGCTATACAGTAGGGAGAGAGGGTGCTATACAGGTGGGAGAGAGGGGTGCTATACAGCAGGGAGAGAGGGGTGCTATCCTAAATATAGGACACCTACCTAGACCAGAATGGAATGGGTGGAGAAAAATCGTCTCTCTAAGTAATGTGAACAGATTTTACATAGTTAAACTTTTTATCTAATTGATCTAGGCCTAGCCCGCTTCTGTGGCCGTGTGTTCTAACGCGCTACTCTCGCAGTAGACTACCAAAGTGGTTCTCCACCCTCCCTCCACGTAAATGCGGGTTCACTTCATCTAAATATAACCGTCCTAGTCCCTAAAACTATTATCGTAATTAGTACATAAGTGTAAAGCCCTAACGTGTAGTAAAACGCAGTGCTAAAATAATATATGTTATTATATATATATATATATATATAAAGGCAAAGTAAAAGAAGTGTTGAGCAGCCATGATTTTAAGATGTCACAGTATGGTAAGAAGTTTAACATACTGTGAGTTTTTTTAGGATTCAAAGTAAGATGGTAGGTAAAAAGCTTATAAAAAAATAAAGATATTTTAATTATTTTTTTGCCTCCAGCATTAATAAATTTTAGTCTACTAATAGTGTTATTTTCTAAAGTTACTGATAACACCAATCAGAAGTGAGAGCTACCAGATGAGCTAATAACAGGTAACTGACTTGCGAATACTCAAGAATAAATAAAGTAACTTTAATCGGAAATTGGACTAAATTAAACTAGTCCGTATGAAAAAAAAATCGATATAAACAGTTCGAGCTTTCCCACTTCATAATGAATACGTAATTCCAAGGACTGTCACGAGGGGGTTGATTTGGAGACTCAATCACATCACTGGTACAAAACCCTTTTCAAAAAACACAACTTATTTCTGGATTACAATCCTATTCTTTAGTTTCACCACTTCAAACAGCAAATCCTAAATATAGTCAATTCGCTATGGAATTGGAGGGTAGCCGTCGGCTTAGCAAAAGTCACCGGATCTACTTTCATGTATTGGTGCGCCAAACCATTTAGAACAGAGATCCTCAAAGTGGGGTCCGTGGACCCCCAGGGGTCCCCGAGATCTTACAAAATTATATATAAAAGGGTAGATCACTGGTGTATGTAAACACAATAGCGTGCCTTCATTTAAATCGGCGAGAAGTGAGGTGAAAATACTCTGTGATATAAGAGGAATTGAATCACTTAAATTTTAAGCAAGATGAATCTAAATTTACCTTTTACACAAATTATTTAAATTTCTCTCTTTTGAGGTGTATAAAAAAAGTGACGTGTGTGAATAAATTAGGAGACGTTAAATTAAAACTGTACTTTAAACTTATAACAGTATTCAATAATTATTTATATTATTATTACTTATAATTATATTTATTAATTCTTTCTTCATTTATTTTAAAAATATCTAAAAATGTACATGTAGCCTATATAAACTAAAATTTACGATAATAATTTTTTTTAATCATTTATCCTACATCAAGGGGCCCACGAATTAGCTGTTCCCTGGTTAGAGGGTCCACGTGACTAACAAGTTTGAGAACCATCGATTTATTATATTACACCGCGTCTTACTACCCGTTCGGGTTATACGCACTTAACTAATGTGTAATGGTAGGGTGATTGTGAGATGAAATGGAGGACCTACAGTTTAACGTGGGATCCGAACCACGGTGGAGGTCTGGCATTCCACACATTCACAAGTTGTGATTAATACACGTCTTGTCAGAGGTGAAGGAAGGGTTTGGCAATCAGATAAATCTGTGCCGGGACCGAGGATTGAACCCCGGACCCCCAGCACAGAAGTCTGACACTTTACCACCTAAACCACCAGTTCACCACCAACCACAGATTTAGACCACCGATTCCGTTGTCCTTTTGGAAATTCAGAATTTTCACAACGAACGATTTGTTTTTAATTATGTTATTTTTCTTTTAACTGTTTTTACATCTTTTGTCAGTTACCACTCTCCCTCACCCTAGAGAATGGACTCTCTCTCTCTCTCTCTCTCTCTATATATATATATATATACTTGTTTTATTCGTGAACATTTGCACAAACCTCTCGAAGGGGAAAACGTTACGACACCCACTTCTCCAAGTTTCGTACGTGTCTAAAAACAAAACTCGATACTCACCCAAGGGTCGGATCAGCTGTCGCTTTTTTTTTTAGTAATCCAAGAGAATGCTGACCCCTGCGCCTAACAGCACACAATTATCGACCTCTCTCTTTTGTTACCATACTTTAACACAACGACACACGTTCATATACTCTGCCATTTCTTCATTTTTGTTGAAAAAAATATATGTTTTACATTGTGTCGTTATTGTCAAATACAATACAAATAGTTCAAAAAACGAACGCAAAATTAAAAAAATATGGTAAAAGTTGGCAAAAGTTAAAAAAAAAAGTAATCGTGCTGCCAAAAAAAAACAACTCAAAACACGTTTTTAACAGAAGGTTTGTTTGTTTACAGAAATAATTCTCGAAAAAAACTTAAAAAACACAGCACAAAGCACGCATTCCGGTTATATACGTAGTGTCGCCATCATTGATTTAGGATGCACTTTTTTTTATCACGCACACGTATATAAGATAAAAAAATATCGGGTGACTTTTAGAGTATGACATAGAACCTACCCACTCCGTCGCTGGATGACAACTGGAATTCCAAGATGGCGGTGTGTCTGTATGCCGAAGGAAAGGTAGGCAGAGTTGGCGCGCTCTGCCGTGTGAGGTAGCTTTAGCTCTTGTCGGTCGATGGGACTGTTACGTCACTGAGAGAGATGGAAAAAAAAAGGGGGGGGGAGGAGTAAAGAGTCGTTTCAGCGTGGGAGGATAATAGTTTCGGGAATATTATGCACAAGGTGAAAAACAAATCAACTTGTTCTGTCGGAGAAGCAAATATAAAAGTGGATCTCGAGGTTTTTTTTTACCTCTTGATTGTCCGTTGATCGTAATGTAAAGAGATGTTTCTAAGCTATTTATCGTGTTTGGTAACACTCGAGTTGTATGGAGAAGAATCAATACTCGAGTCACACAACATTCTCCCCCTCGAGGCATAACGCACTAGGTATCACGGACACGAGGCTGGTATAGAGCTACCGGAAGTGTCAATCGAATACCAATCTGCAGGAGAGTTACATATCATTATTACCACAGTCAGTTGGACGTAGAAAATAGGTGTGTTATTCTCTTATAAATGTATTCAGGCAAGTATATGTCAAGTATGTCTGTAAGACAGAGATATAAGGGATATCACCCGAAAGAGTGTTTTAATAGGTTTTTTAACGACGGCTGATTATAGACTATCAGCCGCTCTGGTGGAACAGAGAGTTACCCAGGGTACACCATAGGAGGTTGTCTACACGTCTTACCCGCAATGAGAGGATGTGATGATAGTGATTGTGAAGGTGTGAAGCCAGGAGAGTCTTAAACATAACTTAAGCTCAATTTACCAACCTCTGATGAGCACTGGCGCAGTCAGGATTCATTTGGGTGGGGGGTTAGTTTCACTGACCAACTAAGCGGGGTCCAATGGTTTTTCCCGCGGGAAAATTTGAAAATTTAAGTACTACAAAATACAAATGCATCAAAATAAATACAATAATATCCAAAATAATTTAAAATTTATAAAAATGGTCATAATGATGTAATTATTATGACTATTAGGTTTTTATGAACAGATTTTTATCCATGTGTACTGCTAAAATATACAAACATGCAAGTTTCAATAGATTGTATTTTGGAAATTTGATTTATAAAATTATTTTACGAGCTAAAATCTGAAAATTCAAATAAGCAACTTGCATTAATTCTTAACACAAAATCACTTTTGAAGTAATTCACTTTAGTCTTGTGTTAATTTTCCTTGGCTTCATAGAAAGTTCATTGAGATCTTCATCCTCTCCCTGTGGAACGATCATATCTGGGCCAGAGCTGGTCCATATCTGGGCCAGATCTGGCATTTTTTCCACATGGGTCCTTAACTGACACCTCTGAATGTATGTACTTGAAGCCCATTAATTCTATCTTCACTTGTAGAGTTCCTCATGTATGATCTCAACAGATTTAGGGACGAGAAACAGGTAGGTGGGTAGTGAGGTCTGGGGGGGGGGGGTTCAACCCTGAACACCCCACCCTCCCTTGGCTGCGCCAGTGGTGGTGACCGTTGTTGTGATTATTCATCTTAAGAGCAAACACCCAAGGTACCAACCCGGGAATCCTAGGTTTGAAGTCAGGTACACTGACACGACGGGGCCGGATGAAAGAGTAGATAGATGCTGTGCTATGTACACTAGAACCTCGTTAATCCGGACTAATTGGGACCGAAGCTTGTTCGTATTAACAGGGAAAATACAGGGATAAAGTAGAATTTTAAATTACAGTTGAATGAGTTTAATCAAATGTTAATTTATTTAACTGATGTATAACACGTGATATGTTCTGTAATTATTGTGTTGACTACAACATGTAAATATTAAACATTTATTATCAGATATCACTGTTTCGTACAACTCTCTTTAAACTTCTGAGCATGTTTAACAATAAAATATATTTCATTTTACTTAATCCTCCCCCCCCCCCCCCGTTTTCCGTAAAATGTGTTCGGATTATCCGGAATTTTGGACTCCCCGGGTTCGGTCTAACGAGGTATACACATTATATATATTTATACATGTGTGTGGGGGGAGAGGGGGCAGGACTGTAAACTATAGTATGATTTTGATAAGAAGGACCGTATCCAACAGTTATAAAAGCTACTTAACCAATTGTCATATATATATATTAAATTCGTAAAGTGGTTTTCTCTGTAACTATCCCGTTTTATGACAGCACTTAGGGCTGGATTAAAGCCTGGTCTTAAAGAGCAACAGCCCAGAGCCTCTTTAATTATCTATTTTTTTAAAAGCGCTCAATTTTTTTTTCTGCTTGTATATTTTAATACACATTCTACAGCCTTGTAAAAATAAAATTTAACTTTTTTTTCCCCCTTTGGAAATATTAATGGTAACCTCATAGTATCTGTAGCCAAGGGACCTAAACATTTTTAAATCTTGCCCCTAATAGTAGCAATAATTAGAAAATAGCACTTATAATGATATAGTAAAAACTATACCAAGGCCATCAGTAAAAATTATATTCTAAAAGTTATTTTTTACCAGAATCTTACTATGTAAATGAATCTACTTCATCTTGGTCAGTGGTGGTGTTCACCCTGGGGTTCGCGAACACATCTTAGGGGGTGCGTAAAATTTAATATATAATCATTTTGGATGCAATTTATTTTAGATGTATATTATATAATATGTATAGCTTTCATTATGCCCCAACAGCTTTATGGGTACAAGGTTGAAGATAAACTATCTTTGGGGGTACGCGAACAAAAAAGTTTGACTGCCCCTCATCTGGGGCACTATCTTCTCCTTTTTTTCCCCAACACGTCTTGGCACCCGTTTAGCTTAAACACACCCATTAATTACTCTAAAGGGAATGAATGAGAAAGGTATAATTTTAAAGGAGATATACCCGCATTAGCGTGGAGGGAAAAGTGGAAAAACCATTTAGGGAAAAACCACTCACAGTTTATCTAACCAAGATTCGAACCACGAACTCCCGTTGACGACAATCCAGTTAAACACGAGTGTGACGCGTTAAATTATGCAGCCACCTATTCTGCTCTCTAAGGCAGTATTATTTTTTTTAGTACAGCGTCTTACTACCCGTTCGCGCTATACGCTAATGTACTAATTACATTAATGTGTTACGGATTAGGAAAGTCATATTTAGAGGAAGCGCCTGGAGGGAGAGTTAAAAACAAATCGGGGGGAAAAAAAAAAACCTCATCACACCCGACCGAGATTCGAACCTCGATATCCCCGTCATCGGGCGGTCTAGCGCCTTAGACCATGCGGCCACCGAAGTGAGTTAGGACAATGTCGTCTCAGTTAACCTCACCCACTTTTTGTATGTTTTCAACAAGGGTGCAATGATAAGTTTGGGCGAGCGATTAGCACTCATGATTCTGAGCCATAGGTCGAGAGGTACGATTCAAACTGACTGCAATGCGATCTTTTTTTTTTTTTTTACCTCCATGGTTTGGTGTTATTTATTATTTTACCAAACGGATACTACATCAGTTTATTACAAGTGAAAATTCACTTCCGTTATCGGGAGATTAATCGACTTTTTGCTTATAGCCGAATGATACATGCTATAGCCCGAAATGTTAGTAAGATACAGTTTTTAAAAATGAAGGCTTTTTTTTTTGTCACAAGCTAGGTTAGTATTTTCTCAAACTGCTTCGAGGACACTGAATGTTGTCCCCCAGTAAATCCTAAAGAGACAGAGAAAAAGAGACAAGTCAAGAGTCAAGCAGTGCGCAGTGGTGCGTCCTAGTTTCTTGGAAAATACACAGTTACTGGATAGAAGAGACTTTGGGTGCTAGGTTGGCGCCTACCAGTTGGATCGATAGGCAACCCCCGTACAGCAGACTACGGGCGATATTCTACGGCCTATTTTAGAGATGGTTCCGAAACGAAAACTAAAACAAAATTTGGATACACGAACTTTTTAAAACTATTTTAACAATACTCTGAACATTCTTTAGTGACGTCACTCTTGTGTTAGACTAGACTGTCACAGACAACGCATCAGGGTTCAAATCCCGGTCGGGTGTACTGAGGGTGGTTTAAAAAAAAAAGTCACTTTCCCTCCAAGCAAATTCAGATATACTTTCTATAAATTCAACCTCTAACCTGATAGCGTAATTAGTACATAAGCGTATAAACCGAACGGGTAGTAAGACGCGATGCTAAAATAAAACAATACTTTGATTTTCGTACTTTTGGCTATTTTGAGCACCTTTTAGAAAATATAAACATATTTTTTGAGCTCAACATTGATAACATTTTGATATTTTTTATCAACGCGTCTTACTAACCGTTCGGGTTATACGCTTATTTACTAATTACGCTGATGATTTTAGGGGTTATGAAGTTTATATTTAAATAAAGTGTACCCGCATTTGCGTGGAGTTAGAGTGGAAAACTTGGGGGGGGGGGCACACCTCAGTTCCCCCCAACCGAGATTCGAATCTCGATCCCTCTGTTATCTGCAGTCTAGTCTACTGCGAGAGTAGCGACTTAGACCATGCGGTCACCAAAATGGGTTCAAATTGAATTAACTTACTTACCAAATCAGGGGCAAAATCATTCCGGGACATAAGTTTTGTTTCGGGGATGAAGTGTCATTCTTCTGGATTATGCTTTGTGCGTTACGTGCGCTTTACGCGTTAAGGTGAGGACGTAGGGGACGCGAGAAAAGGCCAGTGTTTTTGAAACTTTTGTATCAAAAACATTTCTCTACCCAAAATAAATAAAATATTGCTCCAGTAAATAAAACACAAGAGTTTATTTTTCTTCACCAGGCGATATCAACAGTTGTTGAATATCTGTCATAAGCGTAGCGGCATTAGATGAGAAATGAAGAGAAAAAGTTGTCATTAAATTCCAGGAAACCCTTTACAGATACTCAAGAGCTGATGAGGTTACCATGCGAAGAAAATTAAACTCTATTTTTATACTGGAGCAATGTTTTATTTATTTTGGCAAAAAAAATAATTATTTTGCTATAAAAACTGCAAAAAATACTGGCCTTTTTTCGCGTTCTTTACTTCTTTACAAAACCTGTAAAGTCTATTGCATAATAGAACTATGCATGAAAGCACAGTTTAATGTACATCTATTCTAGCTTGTTTAGAACTTAAATGAAAAAGAGACTTAAAAACAAAGAAAGACAAAAGGCAAAAGGAGATTCTTAAAAGGATTCTAAAGACGCAAAAGTTGTAAAAGTTACTTAAGAAAGTTATTGTAGAGGATAAAAAGAGGTATACAGAATTATGTGACGCTAGTATGAGATGATTATTAAACATTATTATTCCTCCAACAATAACTAGACCAGGATTTGGTACACGCGGCCTTATTACCAATAAAAAAAATACAGTTGAGATTCAGGACGGGAATACTGTATATACAGTACAATTTTCATTGAAAGTATAAAATACGAACACAAACATGTGTTTTTTTTTGCGGACAACATTAATAACATTTTACTATTTTATTAATATTATTTTATAGGTAATTATAATAGCTATAAAAAGTGACGGCTTCAAATTAAGTGACTTGGCGTATGAAGAAGTGAAAATAAGTCTAGTAACTTTTCTAGCTCTCATATAAAAAGGCCTTCCTATAGAAAATTGGACTGTATACATCTTAAATTACCACTTAGCAGAGGTTAAGCCACGATTTACGATACATCAACATTTACCGCGCCATCAGTGTCTTTTGTACTCAAAATGACCTCAATCAACTCTTTCGAAACTAAACCACTGCCCCCTTTAATAATTATTATTATTATTGGGTGACCTGGTGGTCTAGGAGTAAGGTGTCAGACTTCTGTGCTGGGGGTCCGGGGTTCAATCCTCGGTCCCGGCACAGATTTATCTGAATGCCAAACCCTTCCTTCACCTCTGACAAGATGTGTATTAATCACAACTTGTGAATGTGAGGAATGCCAGGCCTCCACCGTGGTTCGGATTCCACGTTAAACTGTAGGTCCTTCATTTCATCTCACAATCACCCTACCATTACACATTAGCGTAAGTGCGTATAACACGAACGGGTAGTAAGACGCGGTGCTAAATATTATTATTATTATTATTATTATTATTATTATTATTATTATTGATATTGTTAGGTTCTTGTTTGTTTTTCTTCATATTTTGAGAATGTAATCGCTACCATCTACTTAAATTAATTACTTAATTCTAGAACATACACATTAGCCACCAATTATCAATTTACCAACTAATCAAGGTGACAAGAACACGAATCTGAAGTAGCCTAATACATTTTCACTCATGCATGGAAACAAACCAGGGACACTTGCTCAAAAGACAGGCGTGCTATTGATCGATCTAAGGTGTAGGATCTGTGAACTATCATTCAAAAGAGAGTATTGAGAGGGAAATTAAACGTTCAGACTCTAATTAGCACAACGTCGCGAAACATAATCATTATCATCATATATCATGCTTCCTTCAATTTTCCATGTCCTCAATTAAAAATACCTTCATCTTCCTCTATCTTCTACCATTCATCCTCCTTTAACTGTTTTGATTCTTCTCCTCTCACTTGCATACTTTCTGTTATCTGCTCCTCCCATCCCTCTACTATCTCATGTACTCCCTGTACTCCAACTCTTTCCCTGATAGCTTCAATCCTAATCCTGTTTCTCCTCGTGACAGCTAACATGTTCCTCACAAACTTCATTCCCATGACCTCCATTTTCCTAGTTTCTCTTACATTCAAAGCTCGTGTCTATGATACCAATACAATCAGTTCTGTTTTACGACTAAACCCGAATTGGTGGCCACGCGGTCTAGATGTAGAACTCACCTAATCTGGTTTGCCGATGATGGGAAAGGTCGAGGTTAGAATAAAAGCTGGGTGTACTTCAGGTGATTTGAAAAAAAATGATTTTCCCATCCTCCCTTCACGCAAATGGGTGAACACTTCCTATCAATTCTACTTATCATCCCTTCTCCACTATTGTAGTTAAAAGCGAACAGTCCAGAAGGGTAGTAAGACGTGGCTGAGGGAAAACATGTATTGGTATTTTTATGTCACCAATAAAATAAATCTGTTTTCTTTGTGATTTTCCTAGAAGGAAGACCTTTTGACCTTACTAAAGAAAAAGAAAATGTTTCGGTCAGCTAAAGTATTATGTGAAATAAGCCCCCTCAGTGTGTCAAGTTTGCAGTTGTATTGTAAAGAAAGAAAAAAGGTGCACTTTATCAACCAAAAACACCTGAGTCAAAGTGGACTTGTCTTGTAGTTTTTTTGCTGCAGACAACACAATGGGTAAGAAATAATGGACAAAAGGACCTTCTTGCTCATTATAAAGCTTCTCCTTTGCTATACAATGCTATATTTTAGAATGTAGACCCTACTTCTAGTTCAACATCTCCCCCACAAAAACCCTTCTCCCTCCACTTGCTTCCTTAAACCCTCCTTTCTTTACGTTGCTCACTTACCCGTATCACCCATCATGCACCTGTCGGTTTGTCTACCTGTCTCGACTGCGGGGGGGAAAAAGGGACCAAGTGATAAATATATCTCACGCACACAAACATGTGGACGATATTTTTATAACTATTTAGAGGAACCTGCACTAAAATATTGATAGCAAATGTCACGAAATAACCAACAAAGTATCTCCATAGATAAAGGAATCTCTACGGTATCTCCTACTAAAATACGACGTGCTTTCATACCTTTATTCGTCCTTATTTTTTACAAATGAGCCAATCCAGGACAGGAGAGAGAGAGAGAAAGAAAAAGAGAGAGAGAGAGAAAGCACGACTAAGGTGTTATGGACATGGAGAAAAATGGAGAGGGAAATTATGCCCAAAAGGATGATGTTATTTTTTAAGCACCGCGTCTTACTACCCGTTCGGGTTATACTCTTAAGTACTAATTACGTAATGAGTTATAAATTGCGAAGTTGAATATAGAAGAAGTGAACCCGTATTTGCGTGGAGGGAGAGTGGAAAACCGTTTAAGGAAAACCACCCACAGTTCACCCGAGCGAGATTCAAACCTCGATCTCTCCGTCCTCGGCAGTCTAGCTCAACACGAAACTAACGTGTTAGCTAACTACGCCACCGAGGCGGGTCAGGAGGATGTTGGATATGGTGGAGGAAAGAGGAGAAGACTGGGCCAAGGTGAAGGAAGTAAATAAGGCGATAGAGAGGGTTATGTTGGAGACAGTCCCAGCCAGTTCATGATGATATCGTCTAAGACTCTACAAGTTCCTTCCGAACAGAAACGTGCTGTTATTCCCTTCTTTCATTGAGGTGTACAAGGATCCAGTGCCTCGCAGGTGTGTATGTAAGAGTGTGAGAGTGAAAGGAACAATAAAGAGGGACGCGAATCTTCCAAATAGCTCCTTATGGAACTCTTTAAAGGCAGGTTTACACGCTACGATAAATCGTACGATGTGATTGGTAAACTTATTGCTCAAATAAATCGAAAGAGTGAATACTGTTTACATGCAACGATTTCTTATCCAATATTCATCGTCGACCGTGGTACACTCAGTCAGCTTTTGCCGTGGAGGAAGTGCTGTTGTGGTCGTTATATATTGTTTGTTTAGCAAGAAAAGTGAAAAAGTCGCGAAGACCAAGAAGAAAGTGGAACCCGCCAGTGGTTGCTGAAGAAAAGGGAATTTTCTCATATAAAATTATTGAAAGAATTGCGAAATGAACCCAATGACTGGCGGAATTATTTGAGAATGGATGAAGAGACTTTATGTTGAGTTGTTAAGGTTAGTTTCTCCGTTTATTGTGTGAAAAAATGAACGAACTAGTTCGACACAACATTTCCCGTGAACAGCCAATGCAAACTTGAGTCAAATCGTAGCGATGAATGGCTGCTACTTTGTTTACACGTTCCAATTTGTCGTCACGATTCGCAGAAATTGATGCCGGCCGGCATCGACCATCCAATCCAATTCCAATAAATTGCTACAATGTCCTGTTTACACGCAACGATAAATTGTTAGCATTAATCGTAGCGTGTAAACCTGTCTTTAAGATCAGCTTTCCACGACTTGACCGAGAGTTTGAAGATTGAACCAAAGGTCAGAGGGCAATTCCCAACGAGTTGAATCAGATACAGCTTGTTAAGAGGTAACTTGTGTTATCGAGGTAAGGGGTGATGGATGATACACAATAATTATACTATATAATGTGATACACAACGGAGCGGGGAATAAAACGACTTGGCGACGATTCTGTTCGGTAAATAGAAGTGTTACCAACTCATTGCAAAAAAAAAAAAAACTAAAAGTGATCAAAATGATGTAAATTCCGGTTGAAGTATTTTAAATGTCAAAAAACTTATTTAGTCCAAATTAATAAAATATTTATTCAAATTGTAATGATGCTGTTTTGGGCACCTCTCATATATTCAAAAAGTCATGGATTAAGTTTATTTTTCTTTGATGAACTATATATAAAGTTTCCTTTTGATACTTCCTCCATGGAGATCACGCGTTTTCAGAAGTAATATTCAATACACTACATTTTAAAAACTTTCTTTCTTTAAAAGACAAACTCCGTTGTGTTTTGAAGAAAATCATGTGGACATGCTGGCTCCCTTTACCCAATAGGAAGCCAGCCTTCACAAAATCAGGTTGCCAGGAGTTTTCCCATTAATTAGTTTTAATACTGTTGACAAGGGGTCCAATAGGCAAGGGGTAGGTCATATATAGGCAGCTTGTACGTATGAATCCATACAGTACACAGTACACAGAAAATAGTTATCTTGACACAGAAAAATAGTATTATCACACAAAAACTGTATCACTTTAATATAAAATCTACAGTACCGAAAGTGTAAACATTTAAATAGATCGTGTTCAACATCATAAGTCTTACTCATTTCATAAGAATAAATATCACATACAATCAGATCACATAGCCGTGTGATAAGCGCGTAGTAAGGCATACACACGTCGTCATCATCATAAAACCCTGTATCTTTATACTTACTGCTCACCGTAAGGCATATACAGGTCCACATTATTATAACATCCGCATAATCATCATATACAATCCGGAAACATAATAAAATCCATTTGACGCTCTATTTTCACGTGTTCTTGCTTTGTAGCCGATGTTACATTTCCAAAATAAAGTATAGTAAAATTAAAGATTTTAAACATTTCTTTCTCGTTTAACTTCTACAGTCCACCTACAATTATTGTATTCCTGTTTTACATCGCAATCAGAAAATGGGCAGATTCTATTAAAACAAAGTCAAATGTTCTGTGAAAAATTAAAAAAGTAGTTAAACACACACTGAAAATTATTTACACTGGAATTCCATAATATCCGACACGGAATGCCGACACTTTAGGCCCGGATAGTCGCAAATCTAGTGCGGTTACTTTTTTTTAAAAAATCTCAACAGTTCGTGAATATTTGCCCAAGCATTGCGGCATTTGACCAGAAATTTTTCATATGGATACAAAATGTCCTGGTCAAATGCCGCCATGTCCATTCAATTTTTTTCATTTATTTGAGGTATTTAACGCGCACTTTCTGAACCGACCGATTATGTCAGCACATGAATTTATAAATTAACTTAAATCTAGAACAGACACAACATCCAGTCCCCCGGCCGTTAATTCTTCACTGTAAAAGGGGAAACCTCAATTTCACCAACGATACATTTTTCGATCATACCGGGAATAGAATCAGGGATCTTTAGCTAAATAGATTGACACGCTACTTGGTGTGTGAAATTAAACTAGACGTATCTGCTGAAGATATATATTATTATTTTTTGGCTGATAAATATGTTTTGTCATTAAAAAACTTTTAAAAAATATGGGCCTTAACTCGCTCAAATTAAAAAGGTTATACTCTGTATGTATGCAGTAGAACCTTTTTATTGTAAATATAAGTGATATCTATAAAAATTCGAAATATCCTAAATTCGAATTTACCGTTTTGGTGAGTATCTAGGCTGGTAACCTCAAAATATGCTTCACATAAACATTCACATTTTATACGTAAAAACTAGAAAAATTAAACACAAAATGTAAAAACTTGGAAAAATAAACATAGGACTATTGCAGAATTAAATCAGTTTTTGGGTTTAAGGCCCTTGGCCCTATCGAGTGCAAGGGTAAAACCTATTTTGTGGGATAGTGGGTGGGAGGTTGAAAGTCGTGACGTGGCTTCACAACCGACCAAAGTATCCTTCCGCGCCAACAAGAACATATGGATCACGGAAACCGTAGATGGCGCTAGCTACCGGACAGGTCTTGCGGTAAAATCATGTTTGTAAATATCAGTTTTCTCGAGAACGAGTGAAATGTTTATGTTAATATTTTCAACACTTCTTCTAAGCTAACGTATTGATGTTTATTAATTGTTACATTTTCTTATTTTTTGTTATGAAGCCGGCAGTTTTTTATTGAAAAATGTCAATTTTATTGATATTTGATCACTGTTAAAATTATAGAGGAGATGTGTATATAAAAAGTATAAAATAATCAACATGCTTATATTCTTGAACAAACCGTTTCCAAAAAGAGAATTGCAAAACAATAACAATTCTTGAAGATAACCGTTTGTTCCCATGAATCTGCATTTCCACGCCAAATGAAAAGGGCCAATCGTCTTAAATGACATTACGGTGGAAAAAAAATTAAAGAATTTATTTTAATGTAGTATGCTTATCTTTACGCAGTATACAAACTAGCCACAAGTTCATTGATTGCAATAAAAAAATATTGTATTTTACGTCTGGTTTGGATTTAGTGAATCTTTTCTTTTACCATGCGTCAATATCTCCAGCGTTATTTGATATTATTGGTCGATTTAATAAAAATCGTTAAGTTAGGTTTGAAATAAGTAAAAGCTAAAAAAAAAAAAAAATTAACAATAGTCTTCGAATTATCCAAATATTTCCTTTTGAAATTCGAATCATATGCTATTTTTAAATAGGAATTTCATGGGGGATCATGGAGGGTTCGAATCATCAAATTTTTCGAACTAACCAATGTCGAATTAGCTAGGCCCCACTGTGTATTGTTAAATACAAAATACAAACTACACCGACGTTTTACGTCATCTCTCTCGTGAAAACTGAGCTTTCTACGCCCTTGAACTAGCAAATAAACAAATCCCTAGATACAGTGGTCAGTGGTCACAGGTTTTGTTGTCACCCTGTGCTTGTCACACATCAGTGATGTCACTCCAAGCTCAACACGCATGTCTCCGCGCACTGTGGGAATATAAATGGCTTCAAAATATCACCGGGTTGGTTTTATTATTGCATTACGTATCAAACATCTCCCCACAATGTTTCTGGTCAGCGGTCGTTAATTTATCTGGGATTTATTTGAGGTATTTTCCCGTTAATTTTCTGAACCAACTGATTGTATCAGCACATGAGCATTTCTATGAACGAGCGTGAAAGGGCCCGCCAATTTTGCCGGGAAAGGTATTTTCACTTACCTTCCAGGGTTCTTTAACAAGCCACAATCGACATGGGACTGACGGCTTTACTTCTCATCCAAAGGAAGTTGTGCTACGGATTTTTATCGTTCAAGAAAAATTTGTCGACTCCAGCTGTGTTCAAACCCACAAACATCGGGTCCTGAGGATAGCACTTTACCCCTAGACCAGGAGGTTGACAACTTTGATAAAGAATTGCCAGTATCGCGAACTTTGATACGGTATTACTAGTCTCACGAACTTTGATACAGTATCGCCAGTCTCACGAACTTTGATACAGTATCACCAGTCTCACGAACTTTGATACAGTATCACCAGTCTCACGAACTTGTGATACAGTATCGCCAGTCTCACGAACTGTGATACAGTATCGCCAGTCTCACGAACTTTGATACAGTATCACCAGTCTCACGAACTATCATACAGTATCGCCAGTCTCACGAACTGTGATACAGTATCGCCAGTCTCACGAACTTTGATACAGTATCACCAGTCTCACGAACTTTGATACAGTATCGCCAGTCTCACGAACTTTGATACAGTATCACCAGTCTCACGAACTTTGATACAGTATCGCCAGTCTCACGAACTGTGATACAGTATCGCCAGTCTCACGAACTTTGATACAGTATCACCAGTCTCACGAACTATCATACAGTATCGCCAGTCTCACGAACTGTGATACAGTATAGCCAGTCTCACGAACTTTGATACAGTATCACCAGTCTCACGAACTATGATACAGTATCGCCCGTCTCACGAACTATCATACAGTATCGCCAGTCTCACGAACTGTGATACAGTATCACCAGTCTCACGAACTTTGATACAGTATCACCAGTCTCACGAACTTTGATACAGTATCACCAGTCTCACGAACTGTGATACAGTATCACCAGTCTCACGAACTTTGATACAGTATCGCCAGTCTCACGAACTGTGATACAGTATCACCAGTCTCACGAACTTTGATACAGTATCACCAGTCTCACGAACTATGATACAGTATCGCCAGTCTCACGAACTCTGATACAGTATTGCCAGTCTCACTAACTGTGATACAGTATCGCCAGTCTCACGAACTTTGATACAGTATCACCAGTCTCACGAACTATCATACAGTATCGCCAGTCTCACGAACTGTGATACAGTATCACCAGTCTCACGAACTATGATACAGTATCGCCAGTCTCACGAACTCTGATACAGTATCGCCAGTCTCACGAACTTTGATACAGTATCGCCAGTCTCACGAACTTTGATACAGTATCGCCAGTCTCACGTAATTTACAAGCTGACGAGAACAACGCCTGTGATGTAGCAATGTTACAACCTCACTCAGAGTCGAACCCTTGCTATCCCCGGTGTTAAAAGCCAGCGGGCGCTGTCCTAGTCATTATAAGCACTTGAACTTAATGAGCTCAAGGTAAGTGCACTGGAGCAAGACTGAGTCTGTCTACAAGCTGTACTGACAAGTAAACGGGTCTATAGTTGGTTGTTTGTCCCATTCACATAGGTGGGTGTGTTCGTACATAATTCAGTAGATAAACTTGTACTCAGAGAATCAAAGTAGCTACCACAAAATAATCAGCCAAACTACTAGCAAATATACGACTCACCTTCACACAGTCATTGTTTTCAACCTTGTTTTGGGGCTATCGACAAAATACAAGTTTCCTTCAGAAAATGGTTAACCTTAAGCAGCTCGGTGTTGACACATTATGGCTACGTTATTTTTTAAGGTTGGATTTATTTATTTTATCTTTAAGAAATACCAATGCACGATGTAGCCAAATTGCTACAGATTTTTAAAAAATTCAAATAATATTAACAAACAAAACAATTTTTTTTAAAGCTATACACAGATTTTAAAAAAAATTTCTTAGAATATACCTTAGTTAATATGGGCTGGAAAGGGTTTGTAAAAGGTGACTATTTAAAGTAAGTTTTATTTCGAAATACTTTACAAATAATTAAAACCACTGGCCTCAAATTTTCTATTTAGTTTTTTTAAACTGCTCATTCGGGTTATACGCTTATATACTAATTACGCTTGTGGGTTAAGAATGGGGAAGATTTAATTTCAAGGAAGTGTACCCACATTTGCATGGATATAGTGTGAAACTATTTAGGGGGAAAAACTCAGTACACCTGACAGAGATCGAACCACGATCTCCAGTCATCGGCAGTTTAGGCTATTGCAAAAGCAGTGCCTTAGACCATGCGGCCACCAAAGTGGGTCCTCATTTTATTAATATATTATATACATTATTTCAATAAAAATTGAAAATGACACGTTGCCACTGAAACAGTTCGTTAATCTAGCAATTTTTCAGTTTTTTCTGCTGCTAATTTGCACCGTCATTCTTTGATTCACCCTAGAAAAATACTTGAGGATTGTAAGTTCAAACCCAGCCGAGGTCGAAGGATTTTACCTGAGTGATAAAAATCCGTAGCACAACTTCCTTCGAAGAGGGAAAGTAAAGCCGTCTGTCCCATGTCGATTGTGACATATTAAAATAACCCTGGAAGGTATGTGAAAATACTTTTACTGACAAAATTGGTAGGCTCCTTCGCTCTAGCTCATTGAAATTCTCGTGCGCTGATATAATCACTTTATTTAGAAAGTGCACTTTAAATTCTTCAAATAAATCAAATCTAAGTATCCTGTTCAATACTGTCCAGATCTGAATAAATTAATGCATTTTAAAATGTATATATTATCGCAACCCTATTTCCCCACCCTCCATTCCCCCTCCCCTGGGTAACTTGCAGGAGGGGTAGTTGTGTGGTGGGTTCAAAATAACAGGTAGGTTTGCGAGTTACTAAAAGATTCTACAAAATGTGATGTTTGTCGTAAGATAAATAATAAGAGGAAAAGAACACCCGTGTTCTTGAGCCAATCACATTTTAATCCTCCCAGTCTCTGAAAATAGTTTTCGCGCTCCACCTTGATCGGAACCACTTGGTCGAAAACAACTCGATACCAAGACGTGACCAAGTCAATCGCGAAAACTCGTCCTCAAGTCTGTAGAGACAAGAGTTCGGAAACGCAAAAACAGCCCGTGTGTTCAGACGGTGAAGCAAAAAAAAAACCCCGCCAATACGTGAGTTGCGCGCGCAGCCAGTTAACGGTGACTCACTCAAGACAAGCCCTGAGGGCGGGAAACAGGGTTGCTGATTCAGAGAGAGACAGACAATCTTCCCAACAAGACCCCGCACCTACAAGCTGATACACTGTAAATTAGCAAACAATTCATCACTAAAATAAAGACCTTAACCAAGGACTGATTTAGTTCCCGATTTTGTCAAATAAATTAATTCAATACCACACGCCATTGTAAGGACATTGTAAGGACTAGACTGCCGATGACGGAAAGATCAAGGTTCGTATCTTGGTCGGGTGCACAGAGATTTTTTTTTTTTTCAAAATGTATTTCACTTTCCCGTTCCACTCAAATACGGCTGCTCTTAACTATCAATATAGCACTTCCTAATCCCTACAACCAATAGCATGATTAGTACATAAGCGTATGACCCGAGCGGGTAGTAAGATGCGGTGCTAAAAAAAAAGTTATGTGTGAACGAAGGAGGGGTGGGGGGGGGGTTCACACGCTCACATAGAGACGGACGGACAAACACAATCATCACATCATCTTAGTTTGTTTTCCTCCATATTTGTTTAGTGAAGAAGACGCAATACCCTCCCCCCCCCCCCATCCCACCATCCACAACACTGACTCACCCTCGCTTGTCACTACAAATGTATTCTTTGGAGGTTCGACGGAGCGATATCCTCAGCTCACACAAAGTACAGTAGCCCCATGGCTTCTTTGGTGCTGACTGACAGCTCACAGCTCACAGCTCACGACTTTGAAAAGCTACCAGACCAAATTATGTATCCCTACGCCGAACCATAGGATCTGCAAAAAACATGTGTTTAGCAGCTGTCACTTCTGACAGTCAAAATTTAGGTATATACCTAACTGTTGACTGTCAGAAGTCAGCTGCGAGCTGTCAGTCAGCACCAAAGAAGCCATGGGGCTACTGTACTCTTCATAAAGATACGTGCGCTTTGCTTCCGCCTGGTGGTGGGAAGGGAAAACACATCTTCTGGGGGTGAGAGGAGATCTGATTTCCCCCCTCACCCATTGCACACGGCAGGAAATGATCCTCAAGCGTCAGAGTCAGGCGTGCTAGCTCCTGCACCAACCTCGACCATAAGATATGTGACATTTACAGAAGAAATACTTGTTTTTTAGCACCGCGTCTTACTACCCGTTCGGGTTATACGCTTATGTACTAATTACTCTAATAGTTTTAGGGATTATCAAGGTTATATTTATAGGAAGTGTACCCATATTTGCGTGGAGGGAGAGTGGAAATCCATTTAGGGAAAACCACCCTCAGTACACCCGAATGAGATTCGAACCTCGGTCTCCCTCATCATAGGCAGTCTAGTCTAATGCGAGAGTAGCGCGTTAGACCATTTATTTCAAACTAGTTCATTTCCCTAATTTATTAAGGGTTTATTTTACCCTCAACCCCAACATTTTTAATAGAGTCAAAAGAGAATAAAGAAAAGGGGTTATTCCAATCACCTCTAGTTCTTCTCTTCTGCTCCGATTATTGACAAATGCTCTTGAACAAACTAGATCGACACCTTAGTTCAGTCGGTAGCGTGACTGTCCACTGAGCTAGGGTCCCAAATTCGATTCCTGACATGGCCGAAAAATGTATCATTAATGAAATGTGTGTTTAGCCTTTCAAAGTGATGAATTAACGGCCAGGGATTGGATTTTGTGTCCGTTCTAGATTTAAGTTAGTTTATAAGTCGTGTGTTGATATCAGTCAGCCAAGACCGTAGTTGGGGGGGGGAGGGGGCGTTGGGGGTTAAAACCTCCCCACCCCCCAAACTTTATGAACATAATATATTTGGCTTTATTTATGGTTCAAACAATATCAAAATTAAGATACAAGTACAAATTAGGGGGCTGGTTCCCCCCCCCCCCCCCCGAAATTATTGACTGGCTATGGCCTTGCAATCAATCGGTTCAGAAAGTGCGCGTTAAATACGTAAAAGTAAATAAAAAAACAAAACTAATTATGTTCAAAGATAAATGATCCAATATTGTAGGTATTCATTGTTAATTTCTATCATAATATCTGATAATTTTATTTCCTCCTCTCTTATTACCAAAACACATTTCGCCGATTCTTTTGGAGGGTTATATTTTTTTTTAGACAACGCATTTTTGTCTTACATGAAATGTAAACAGTAGTACCGTGAGTCATCGCACAAGTTTTCAACCACTTTTTATTTTTTTATGTTCTTCTTAGCAGGTCTCTCGCTCCCCCAGCCCCCCCCCCCTCCACACCTGATCCTTCTCCCTTCCTCTGCTATACCTTGTGGCCACTCCCTTCCCCTTCACATCTCGTGCGCTTTTCATTCCATACCCCGTTTACATTACTACCGCGCATAGGTCTGTTGGAAAACTTAAACTGACTGTAAGAGTTCGCCTTCTTACCTGGCATTGAAGTTGGCTCGGTCAGGTTTCCCTTTATTATTATTATTATTATTTATTATTTTATTATTGTTGTCTTTATTCACATGACGAAATTAAGGTATAAGCCTTCCTTACATTTAACCATGTCTTAAGTTAAAAATACACTGCATTTATCAAATATTATCATTAAATAAAACACAGGAGACAATTATTTGAGGAAAACATACACATGGGCATGAAACATATAAAACATTGCAATGAGATAAACACGTAAAAAACCAACAACCAAAACAGTCATCAACTTGAACAAAATATCTCTAGATGGTGACCTGGTGGTCTAAGGGGTAAGGTGTCAGATTTCTGTGCTGGGGTCCGGGGTTCAATCCTCGGTCCCGGCACAGATTTATCTGATAGCCAAACCCTTCCTTCACCTCTGACAAGACGTGTATTAATCACAACTTGTGAATGTGTGGAGTGCCAGGCCTCCACCGTGGTTCGGATCCACATTAAACTGTAGGTCCTCCATTTCATCTCACAATCACCCTACCATTACACATTAGCGTAAGTGCGTACAACTCTAACGGGTAGTAAGACGCGGTGCTAATAATAATATAATAATAATAATAATAATAATAATAATAATAATAATAATATAATAATAATAATAAAATATAATAAATATATCATCTCTAGATCAAGAGTGGAAATAGAAAGATATAATAAAATAAGTAAACATTCTTACACCAAACACGCACACACACACACACACACACTCACACACATGGATTGTGCCGCAGCTCACACGCTAGAGATATACTGATTGGTGAGTTTGTTTCTATAACCATAGTAGGATTCTGGTAGAAAGGAACTTTGAGAAATCACAAGTATATTATTCTGCCGTCAAAATTTATTCCGTTTTACTTTATTATTGGTATTATTTTACAGGGAGGGGTCACATGACTTGTTTACGTCTTGGTACACGCCTGGGGTCCACGCTAGTGGGAAATAAAAAACCAGTCCACCTCTTTAGCACTGTTTTGATATGGCTGGAAACAGAAGCTGTGTCAAGGTAGGTGTAGATAGCAGCACTGTTTTTATGTGGCTGGAAAAAGAAACTGTGTCAAGTGAGATGTAGATAGCAGCACTGTCTTGATGTGGCTGGAAAAAGAAACTGTGTCAAGTGAGATGTAGATAGCAGCACTGTCTTGATATGGCTGGAAACAGAAGCTGTGTCAAGGGAGGTGTGTGTGTGAGGCGTAGTTACATGAGGTAAACCTATACTGAAAATTATTTACACTCGTATTCCGTATAATCCGGCTCGGAATGCCGCCATTTTAGGCCGGATAGTCGCAACTTAGTCTAGAGATAAAAAAAATTCGGGAAATTTTGAATCAGAAAATTTTCCGCAATGGTGGCTTGCGGTGGAGGTGTTAAATTGTAGAGGTGGCACCTGGAGACTATTATACTTCAAAATATAGTGTGTTATCATAAGGTGGCACGGGGGTGGGGAAGGGGAGGGGTAGTTAGGAACACGGAAGGATAGGGAAGGAGACATGTGGGGCCAATCTTAAAATGATTTTAGTTAACTTATTGATGATAAAAAATTAAAGTATAATTTATTAACATAACGGGTCTACAAAGACTCGCATTCATTTGTTTCTTTACTAACCGTTCGGGTTGTACGCCCAGTGGCGGATTACCCATTAGGCCCGGGCCTAGGGACTGCAGGCTCTGGAATAAAAATATCTTTTAAAATAAACATTATTTTTTTCCATCAAAAACTATGTTTCAAAGGAAAGTTTCATGTTTTTCAAAGCTTAAATTAACAAATTAATTATTATATTTTGATTTAAGTTCATGATATTTAAAAAAAAATTCATTCAAATAGAACAAAAGCTTTCCTCGAAACCTAAATTGCTATTGCAATAGCCATGTCTATTATTATAGTAGACCAGTGTGAATTCCTAGTTGTGGTTGTTGGTGGGTGTTTTTTGGAGGGGGTACGGTGGGGGCAGAACAAATTGGGCCCAGGGGCTCAAAGGCTTTTAGTCCCCCACTGTGTACGACTATGTACTAATTACTCTAATGTGTTAGGATGAGGAAGGTGGAATTTGGAGGAATTGCACCCATGAGAGTGGAAAATATTTAGTAAAAACCACCCTAAGTGCAACCGACTAGTTTCGAACCTCGATCTACCTGCTATCAGCAGTATAATCTATTGCGAGAGTAGCGCGTTAGACCACGCGGCCATTGAAGCTCGTTTGATGATGTTTCTGGTGTTGCCGCCCTTAGAAGAGATTAATATTAAGTATAAACGTTGACATTTGGGATATTTATACATCGATAACATTACAGTTCCATTTGGATCAGTTGACATTATTTTACAGAAATAATAATTGAAAATTTTTCCGGATGAAATATAGAGAACATTTTCCGTCTCGCATGTCTACTCTAGTAGTGTATGTGGGTTATCCCGGACGGGTGATAAAGACTCGTGCACTATAAAACAAGCGAAGTGATGTAAACGGGTATTCAGGAATAGTTGGCACACGCACCACGAACGAGGCAGTCCCGTCGCGCAGACGAGAAAACTCACTACGTTATCTTACATTAACATCCATTATAAATTATTATTATTATTTTGTAGGACTTGACCAAAATAAAAACAAGAGATAATTAACAATCCCTGGTCATGCCAGGCAAGCAAGGTATGAGTCACGTTCCGTCCGACACCTGTTGCTCCAAGAGGCCAGATAGAAGAGACCCTTTCTTGATAAACACTTTGAAGACCGAGACCAAGGCGGCTTCACAGTATCATTTTGGCAGGAAGAGCCTTTAAAAAAATAACACAACTTTTTTTTCGTGGTTAGCGATGCGTTTTTTAAAACTATGTTATTAGCATTGCTGAACAAAAATAAAGAAAGAGTTTCAAGAGAAGAGGGAACGTTTGGTGAAGAAGATGTGGATTGAAGATCAACATTGAGAAGTCAAATGTGATGGGATTTAAAAAAATAAAGAGCCGTTGTAAATCAGAATTGGAAACCAGGAGTTGTATAACATAGAGCTGTTTAGAAATACCTCTCAAGTCTGCTACAGTAGCCCCATGGCTTCTTTGGTGATGGCTGACAGCTGACGGCTTTGAAAAGCTACCAGACCAAATTATGTATCCCTACGCCGAACCATAGGATCTGCAAAAAAACATGTATTTAGCAGCTGTCACTTCTGACAGTCAAAATGTAGGTATATACCTAAATGTTGATTGTCAGAAGTCAGCTGTGAACTGTCAGTCAGCACCAAAGAATCCATGGGGCTACTGTATATACCTAACTGTTGACTGTCAGAAGTCAGCTGTGAACTGTCAGTCAACACCAAAGAAGCCATGGGGCTACTGTATATACCTAATTGCTGACTGTCAGTTGTCAGCTGTGAACTGTCAGTCAACACCAAAGAAGCCATGGGGCTACTGTAGCAAAGGATGCCAACTTCCCCAAGGAGATTAGGTCGAGGGTCGCCATGGCCAAGAAACCTTTCAACAAGAAGAGACCCGCCTTGGTGGCGTAGTTGGCTAACGCGCTAGTCGTGTTAAGCTCGACCACCGAGGACGGGGAGATCGAGGTTCGAATCTCGGTCGGGTGAACTGGGGGCGGTTTTTCCTAAATGGTTTTCCACTCTCCCTCCACGCAAATGCGGGTTCACTTCCTCTAAATTCAACCCTCCCAATTCCTAATCCATTAGAGTAATTAGTACTTAAGCGTATAACCCGAACGGGTAGTAAGACGCGGTGCTAAATTAAATTAACAAGAAGAGGTTACTTCTGACCAGCGTTTCGTTTGAAAGCCAGAGAAATCGTTGTTCAATTTGCTAATGTAAGAATACCTAACATTATCTTCTTCTTTTTTTTGCACGTGTATCTGTAATAATCACCCCTTTCACATCACTGCGCTGCTACCAAATTACGCACAAGTTTCCGTGATATCTGTTTTGCCAGCAGTCACCAAGATAATTGGTCTAACGCACGGGGACCTCTACCGAATTCAGTACGTAAGCATACCCGATGTGTACATATTAAAAAAAAATTAACTTCCCTTATATGCTTACAATAATAACTATAGTAATAAGTAAAACACTATAAAAACAAAACAAAATGTTTTAATTAAAATAATTGCATTAAGTTTTCAAAGAAAACAAAAAATATATTTGATCTCTATAATCAATATTAAGTTTAAAGACTGGTCTTAAATGTCGACCTCATTTAATACACTGTATAATTTAATGAAGTACAGTTTAACACACTGTATAATTTAATGAAGTACAGTTTAACACACTGTATAATTTAATGAAGTACAGTTTAACACACTGTATAATTTAATGAAGTACAGTTTAACACACTGTATAATTTAATGAAGTACAGTTTAACACACTGTATAATTTAATGAAGTACAGTTTAACACACTGTATAATTTAATGAAGTACAGTTTAACACACTGTATAATTTAATGAAGTACAGTTTAACACACTGTATAATTTAATGAAGTACAGTTTAACACACTGTATAATTTAATGAAGTACAGTTTAACACTCTGTATAATTTAATGAAGTACAGTTTAACACTATGTATAATTTAATGAAGTACAGTACGTTGTCAGCTTTTAAATCCGTCGTAAATTAAATTTTTAATCATCGATCAAGCGGTTAGAATCTTCCAGCAGAGCAACAGACCGGCATAAATTAATTATTAATATAAAATAAGTACAAACTTCTAAGAAATCGTAACTACCCCTATTACCGGACACACCAAGAGGGTGGTTATGTGGTCTACTCTATAGGACATCCATGATTGGAAGGGTGATTAGTGACAGCTTGGAAAAGTAACCATGTATCCATTGGTCAAACCATATTACGATCTGTAAGGCCATATTATTGAGTTGTCAATGGCAGTCATAACTTTCACACAAACAATTTGTTTTTAACTATTAACAGCTTTTACATTATTGAAACACGGAACTTATTCAAATAAGTGTTGTTTGTTTGGGTTTTTTTTTGTGGAAGCGGCGTCGCTGGTTCACTTAAAAAAAAAAAGCTTTTCAAACGAGATTTACTAAAATGCAGTGTCTTCTGAAATCAAGATGGCGAACCAACCAAAACAAAGACGGTTGATGACGTCATACAAACTGTATTGGTTGTGTTCACTGCACTGTTTACAAAATAAAAACTATTTTATTTTGAAATGAATATTCTGTATTTAAGCTATAAAAAAAACTTGTATTCATTATTGCGGCCAGTTATAACAAGATACAAGTTTGAATATTATGATTTCATATTAAGATAATCTTAATTTATTATTTGATGTACAATAATATATCTTGTTGCCACGACCACAAAACAAAACACACTATAGTTTTTATTAATATTATTTTGTTCTTTCAATAAGTTACAAAAACACCAATTATACAATAATCCTTAGGGAAGTATTATTAGAATCGTTTGATAAACTTTTGATTGATAATATAGTATTAATAAGCAAATAATTATTATTTCCGAATATGTTGACATTATTCATTTTCAGCCATTGTTTGCAATGAAGACCCCTCTTGTGCTAGATGTCGCCTACCACCCATCCAACCACGGATGAACTATAACAAGGAGTACGGTGTTCGATCCTGGGGTGGTTTACTCTATGCGATTTATCACTTTGTTTTACATCCTTTCTCTAATGCTGGTGCATTTGGTCTAAGCTAACTAAACCTTCAGATAAATACGTTAATAAGCAGGCACGTATTGGGGAAGGGGGGGGGGTCGTGGGGCTGAAGCCCACTTCTACCTCTCCCCCCCCCCCAAAATTTAAACAAAAAATTAAAATTAGTTTTAAAAAATAGAAGTAATAAATTCATAGTTAAAAAAATACAATAGTAATTAATTTCAGTTTCTCTTTCTTAACCGGAACGTGAATAATAATATTAAATATACTCAGGAATTCCTCCAAACATGGAGAGAAAAATATGTCAACATTTTGTAAAAAATATATATTATAGTTAACCCATGATTACATTCACTAATATAATTAATATAAGTTACTTTTTTATGACTTTTAATAGAAAATGTACGTTTTTATAAAAATGTTTAATAAAATTAGTATATTTTCTATTAAGTCATAAAAAGTATATCAATTATTAGTGACTGCAAGAATGGATCTACTTCCAATATATTTTTCTCTCCGTGGAGATCAGATTCATCCGCCCCCCCTCCCCCCCCCCCCCCCCCATTTAGTCTTGAAATGAGCGTCGTCGTCGGAAAAAATTTGAAGAATGACCCCCTCTCTCCCCGCCCCCGAAAGAAAATTCTGGATACGGGCCTGTTAATAAGCCTTGTGTCTAACGTAATAATGATTAGAAAATAAATCTTACCTCATCAGAGTTACCTGTCGCAAAGTTTTTCCTTTGTTGTCGCGTAGGAAAAGGATGTTGAGATTCCAGTTACTGATTATAATCTGTCTGATAACTCACGTATCTTACAAGTCTGTCACAGATAAGAGAGAGATAGTCAATCTCGCAATAAATTAACTAAACAATTTGGTAAAGTCACTGCCCACGCTATTCTGTGAACTATCACCACATTTCGAAGAAATTACTTCTCACTGTTCCTCTCCCTATCGAAGCAAATGTTTGTATTTTATAGAACGACGAGGACACTTCACTTTGTTTTGTTTTGTTTGGTTTTTTTGTCGAAAACCCCTGATATCCCAACGGTTCTTAATAAAATATTTAAAAAGTTTAAATAAAGTGTCGTTAAAAACTGTCAGTGACTCCATCAGAAATAGGAACTGTGCTGCGTCAACACAAGCAACACACAACAAAGCTTCAGAATAGTCACAGACAATCGAATCAACATAATCGATGTTGGACGTCAAAACTTTAAACTTTCAAGACCAACATTTCTGCAGGATTGAAAAAAAAACCCCGTTAATGTTCTAGTTTTTATTATTTGTTCAAAGATTTATATTTTAAAACAGTTTAGTATGTTGTTTACAGAAAGTATTAATACTAGTTTTTAATAACAAATTTAGATACAAATTTTAAAAACAGTTATAGAATTTTAAATTCGCCGAAATATCATAGATCAGATATACTAATTAATAACTTCTGCAAAGCAAACCATGTATTGGAAGGTGAGTAACTAAATTATATCGACAATATATTTTTGATATAAATATTATTTTAGTATTAATATAAATAGTATTATTGATTAGAAGCAATCAACAAAAAGAAACAGTTGACAATCGTAAGCGCACCCCCGCCGTAGTTCGACCACGCACCGTGCAAAATGTAATCTCAACTGAACATCAGATGGATCAAACAGTAAGTGTATTATCAGTACGTTATCAGGAGTATTGGCATGTGTGCTTGTTAGCTACAATCAAGACTCCCTATTTCCCCTCTCCTCATAGCACACAAGGCTATCATACTACCCACTCCTAGTGGAGTGGAGTCACGTGCTAGAAATGATTGGTTAGTTTACACTATAGAGATGTTATTACTAGACAGTAGTAATAGTAATGAGGGTGATATTAAGTATGAGGGTGATATTAAGTATGAGGGTGATAGTGAGTATGAGGGTGTGTAACCAGTGGAAACACTTAAACCTAATTAAAGCCTAATTAACCAAACTCTGTTGACCATTGGGGTAATTTCCCTTAAAGGAAAAAAATACTCAAAATACCAGCTGGGAATTGAACCCGGGATCTTTAGGTTAATAGCCAAGAATACTGACTACTAGAGCAAGAGGTCAGCCAATTTAATCGTCATCATTAACTATTTAAATATATTTTAACTATCCATTACTTTGTAAGGATTATATCCTAGTTTTTTTTTTACATAGATGTAAACTAGCGAACTACTGCTGTAGTTCCTTCAAATAAAACAAAATAAATAAAGTGAGAAAGTTGAAAATATTTAAAAAAAAAATTTAGACGATGTCCCTGAAAGACTGGGGAGTATTAATAAGATTTAAAAATAAAATTAATTACCACCTACCCACTTCGATGGCCACATGGTCTAACGCGCTACTCTCGCAGTAGACTAGACTTCCGAGGACGGGGATATCAAGGTTCGAATCTCAGTCGGTGCACTGAAGGTGGGTTTTTTTCCGAATAGTTTCCCACTCCTCTTCCACGCAAATGCGAGTAAATTTCCTATTAATATAATCTTCCGCATCCTTAAAACCATTAAGAGTAATTAGTACCATAAGCGTAATAAACCCGAACGGGTAGTAAGGCGCGGTGTTAAGAACAAACAAGTGAAGATGTAAATGTTTAATTTTTGTTAAACTTTGCTCGTCTAAACGTCCGGATCTAATGTGGACGGAGGGAACATGTTTGCACCAGCCAGAGTAGACCTTCACAAGGGATTCTGTTAGTCATTAGACCTTTATGTAATGTTCGATAACCATCCGAACAGTCATCTCTGTGAACACATGACCTTTGCTCTCATGGACCGTACTTTAGTTCTCGTTGCATTCGTTTAGATGCAATCAATGGTTTTCTTTTAGCACAGCGTCTTAATACCTGTTCAGGTTGTACGCATATATTATTATTACTATAACGGGTTAGGGGATGAGAAAGGGAGAATTTGAAGAGTTGTCTACCCACATTTGCGAGGAAGGAGAGTAGGAAACCATTTTGGAAAAATAAAAACATCCGACCGAGATTTGAACCTCGATCTCCCTGTCATCGGCAGTCTGGTCTATTGTGAGAGTAGCGTCTTAGACCATGCAGCCACCGAAGCGGGTGTAATCAATCAACGTTGCTTATAACTAATTTTAAAGGAAACATACTTTTTGTTGTTTTTTTAGCGGTGGAAAAAAAAGGGTGGTTATTTAGTGTTTTTTTTAAACAATTGGTCGTCGGGACTATCCGGATATTTTAATATTATATTCAAAGCCTTTATGATCACCATCCCCTTCTCCTGTGGTTCAATGATCTGAAAATTCTAACTGAACATTTTCCTATTGAAAATTTACCGGGAAATGTTGTTATTCTCTAATTGCTACACTACCGGTACTTTGAGAGTTGCTATGTCTTTTATAATAAATAACCAAACTATCTTTTCCTCATTTACTATTCCTTGCCAGGGCTACCAACCGTTAGCCTACTAATTTTCTGTATCCTTCTTACTTTCCCGTTTTACTATCAAAATGTAATCTTTTATTGAAATTGTCTATCAAAAACGTATTCTAGAACAGATCCAACAGCCGGACCTCAAGCCATTGGTTCGACACTGGGTAAGGATAAGCCCTGATTTCACCAATAATAAATTGTTCGGCCTCAATAAGAATCGAACCTAAGAGCCCTAGTTCAGTGGTCAGACGTGTTATCGATTGAACTAAACTGCCGGACTTGAAATACTTGGTTTATTTCTTGTTCTATTTGTATGGCCAATACACGAATAATTATTAACAACTTAATAGAAATAGTAGGAATAAGAAGAGTTGTTTATTAAAAAACTGCACCCGCATTTGCGTGGAAGGAGGATGGGGAAACCTTCATTAATATAACACACACACGTGGGACTTAAAGAACCGTTGCATTCAGCCGAGATTAAAACCTGGGACTCCCCGTTAATTGACCAGGGATAAGGAAGGTAGAATCTAGAGGGAATGTACACACATTTTCGTAGAGGAATATTGGGGAACTAACTAGGATAAAATACTTAAGTAAACCCAGACGGAAATCGAACCCCGACCCACCCCATTATTAACGGTAAACCAGAGAGTACGAGCTTGATGTTTAGTCCGTTTGCTCGTCTTTGCGGTAATATAAAAGTAACACAAAGCTTGTTCCCTGCGTTGTGTAAATGTCAGCCCGTGGCGACTCACCGCCCCCCACCCCCAACCCCCGCCCCCCAAGATGCGAGAGACGCAATGCCGCAGCCACCGGCGAGTTTAATGAACAACTTCCTAGAAACTGTGAGCGTCGGGACGCCGGTCCGATCAATACTTAACAGCGCCCCTTCTCGTCCTCTGACCGTGACATGCGCAGTACAACTCTGGGTCGCGCATCACAGGAATTCCCCACGCCCACACTCCAAACGTGGCGCGGCTCGAGAACCAGTGAGGTCACTTTTACAATATTCTCCTCGGTTGTAAGGTTGCTTACTGCCCATTCAGTAAATAATAAATGTTACGGCGCACAGCACTGACTTTCTCCCGCTTTTATCTTAAATAAGACGTTTACTAAAATCACGTAAGATTTGTGAAAATACATAATAGGGCTACACATTGTTGTAGAAACTTTACACCAAAGATCATAAATGAAATAATATACACTGTTACTTACTCTATGGCATTAGGAACTAGGAACATCGTTACAGAAAAAGTGAGAAAAGAGAAACATCTTTGTCCACCAAAGAACATAAGAATCAAATTTATTTTAAAAGACCTATATTAAAAAGAATATATATTTGCTTATAACTAAAAAACTATGGTTTTATAAAATATATTTCAATTAAAAGATTTTTTTATCCTTAATATTACTACATTTTTACAATGATAAGTTATTAAGTATCTCAAATAGTCGCAGAGAAATAATCAAAATTGGAAAAATTTCCCTTATGTAAAGTACCCTCAAAGCCATTTTTACGGGAAAATGAGAATTGCCATCATATTATTTATAAAATAGTGTCTAGATATAAAATTTGATCAAAATCGTTAAAGTGAATTTTGAGGAAATCGATTTGATTTCTTTTTGCCCATCAGTAAACTACCCTTAAATTTAGGGTTGGATATCTAATTCGAAAAACCCCTCGGGGGGACTTTATAACAACACCAGATACAAAGTCTTAACCTAGATCTGAAACTATCTTACAGATCAGGCTGAGTTACAGACAGGTGGCATCATTGGCGAAAAAACTTTTTTTTTTTTGTTTCAGGGGGTCATTGATCAAAATATCGAGTTCAATTTTCTTTTTGTTTCAGGAGGTCATTGATCAAAATATCAAGTTCAATTTTTTTTTGTTTCAGGGGTCATTGATCAAAATATCGAGTTCAATTTTCTTTTTGTTTCAGGAGGTTATTGATCAAAATATCGAGTTCAATTTTTTTTTCATTGTTTCAGGGGGTCATTGATCAATATATCGAATTCAATTTTTTTTTTTACGTTTACAATACTTTCTCTCCGAGGTGTCGGGAGAAAGTAGAAAGCGTCGATTTGTCCCCCACGATTTAATGCCCCTTATCAACAATGTCACTGAATCTACGTTACATATAAACTTCTTGGTGTGAGCCCTCAAGCGAGATATACTAACCTTGGCGGATAAAAGGGAGTCATGTGGTCAGCACAACGAGCCCTAACTCGCTTCGTTGGTCGCATGCGATAGACTAGACCAGCCAATGACAGGAGAGGTCAAGGTTCGAATCTCGGTCTCGGTGGATTTTCCTAAATGGTTTTCCACTCTCCCTCAACGCAAATGCGGGTACACCTCTTATAAATATACCTTCCTAATCACTAAAACCATCAGCGTAATTAGTACATAAGCGTATAACCCAAACGAGTAGTAAGACGCGGTGCTAGGAAATAGCACCCTCCAGACGTTAATATCAGTTTTTAAACCAGAGCTGCTACCTATTTACTCAAGTAGCTCCTTATTTGTCCTCACGAGGCTGAGTTTGACCCTGTTACAGACACAGATAGATTTGTAAGCCCGTGATGAACACTGAACTCAGGATCTCTAGCCAGTCACTGAACCCTTGACCTCAGGACTCTAGCCAGTCCTATGACTAGACCTCAGGATCTCTAGCCATCACTATGAACCCTGGACCTCAGGATCTCTAGCCAGTCACTATGAACCCTGGACCTCAGGATCTCTAGCCAGTCACTATGAACCCTGGACCTCAGGATCTCTAGCCAGTCACTATGAACCCTGGACCTCAGGATCTCTAGCCAGTCACTATGAACCCTGGACCTCAGGATCTCTAGCCAGTCACTATGAACCCTGGACCTCAGATCTCTAGCCAGTCACTATGAACCCTGGACCTCAGGATCTCTAGCCAGTCACTATGAACCCTGGACCTCAGGATCTCTAGCCAGTCACTATGAACCCTGGACCTCAGGATCTCTAGCCAGTCACTATGAACCCTGGACCTCAGGATCTCTAGCCAGTCACTATGAACCCTGGACCTCAGGATCTTAGCCGTCATAGACCTGACCTCAGATCTCACATCATATGAACCCTGGACCTCAGGATCTCTAGCCAGTCACTATGAACCCTAGACCTCACAAGGCGGTCAGCGAGTTTAATAAATAGCAGGAGAAAATAAATTGTGTACTACGTCTTACTACCCGTCCAAGCTGTCCGTATACTAATGGGTGAGGAAAACATCCTTTTAGACTCCGCTAGTAACTATAACTCTACATCAATCTAATGTGCATTTTACTTATCGATATCAACAGTAAAAATAGCTTTCTTCGGTGGTCGCGTGGTCTAACGCGCTAATCTCGTGTTGGATTAGATTGCCCGAGATGGGGAGATCGAGGTTCGAATCTCGCTCGGGTGAACTGGGGGTGGCTTTCCCTAAATGGGTTTACACTCTCCTTCCACGCAACGCGGGTTCACTTTATCTCAATTCAACCTTCCTAATCCCTAACCCACTAACGTAATTAGGACGTAAGCGTATAAACCGAATGGGTAGTAAGACACGGTGCTAAAAAAAATTGTTAAAAATCATGTGTTGAAGTTCTAGACGCGCCAAAAGGAAATAATTATTATCAGTACCGCGTCTTACTACCCGTTCGGGTTATACACACTTACGCTAATGTGTAATGTAGGGTGATTGTGAGATGAAATGGAGACCTACAGTTTAACGTGGGATCCGAACCACGGTGGAGGCCTGACATTACCACACATTCACGAGTTGTGATTAATACACGTCTTGTCAGAGGTGAAGGAAGGGTTTGGGAATCAGATAAATCTGTGCCGGGACCGAGGATTGAACCTCGGACCCCCAGCTCACCAATTATATTGATAAATTATATCCAATTATACTTTTTTTTTTTGCTCAGCCAATAAAAACAATGAATGCAAAATGGTCCCTTTAACTAAAGTCCGTGTTGAACAGACGCGGTGCTGGTTTGGTGAAAATAACCAAAGAAGTGTTGAAGATTTGTTTTCAGTTTGTTTCACATGTATTTAAATAATATTCTATTTAAGTTTTATATTTAATAAACGTTTTTATATTAAAATCGGAAACGTTAATTGAACAAGTCAAACCTTCACCTCCTAAACTTTCTTAATCTTCCAAAAACTGCTAACAGCTCAGTACATCATCTTTTCTTCCTCGTACTATCATCTTCTCTTCCTCAGTACTATCATCTACTTCACGGTATACATTTCTTTCTCGGAGATCACTCTCTCTCAGTACTATCACTTCTCTTCCTCGAGTATATCATCTTCATTCAGCGGTACTATCATCTTTCTTCCTCGTACTAATCTTCCTTCTCAGTGACTATCATCTTCTCTCCTCAGTACATCATCTCTTTCCTCGTACTATATCTCATATTCCTCATACAAATTTTTCCTTCTCAGTACTATATCTTTTCTTCCTCAGTACTATCATCGTTATCTTTCTGGTACAATCACCTGAGTTCCTCGAGTACTATAATCTCCTTCCTCGATATAATCATGTTCCCCCTCGTACTATCACATTTTCTTCTCAGTATATATCTTTTCTTCTCGGTACTATCATCTTTTCTTTTCGGTACTAATCATCTTCACTCCTCGGTACTATCATCTTCTCTTCCTCGTACTATCATCTCTCTTACCTCGGTAATCAATCTGTTTCCTCGGTACTATACGTGCTTCCTCAGGTACTCATCTTCTCTCCCATACTATCATCTTCTATTTTCTCTGTAATCATCTTCTCTCCCCGAGTACTATATTTCTTCCAGTACAATCACATCGTCTATTCTCGTACTATCATCTTTTCTTCCTCGTACATCATCTTTCTTCCTCGGTACTATCATCTTTTTTCCTCGTACTAAACATCTTTTATTCCTCGTACTATCTTTTTTCTTCCTCGGTACTATCATTTTTCTCCCGTACTTCATTCTCTATCCTCGTGTACTATCATCTTTCTTTCCTCGTACATATATTTTCCTCGTTACTATAACCTTCACTTCCTCGTACTATCATCTTAATTCTCAGTACTATCAATTTGCTTCCTCGGTAACTATCATGTTCTCTTTCCTCGGTACTATCATCTTTCTTCCTCGGTAACTATCATCTTTTCTTCCTCGGTACTATCATCTTCTCTTCCTCGGTACTATCATCTTCTCTTCCTCGGTACTATCATCTTCTCTTCCTCGGTACTATCATCTTCTCTTCCTCAGTACTATCATCTTCTATTCCTCAGTACTATCATCTTCTATTCCTCAGTACTATCATCTTCCCTTCCTCAGTATTATCATCTTCTCTTCCTCAGTACTATCATCTTCTCTTCCTCAGTACTATCATCTTCTATTCCTCGGTACTATCATCTTCCCTTCCTCGGTACTATCATCTTTTCTTCCTCGGTACTATCATCTTCTCTTCCTCGGTACTATCATCTTCTCTTCCTCGGTACTATCATCTTCTATTCCTCAGTACTATCATCTTCTATTCCTCGGTACTATCATCTTCTCTTCCTCGGTAATATCATCTTCTCTTCCTCAGTACTATCATCTTCTATTCCTCAGTACTATCATCTTCTATTCCTCAGTACTATCATCTTCCCTTCCTCAGTACTATCATCTTCTCTTCCTCAGTACTATCATCTTCTCTTCCTCAGTACTATCATCTTCCCTTCCTCAGTACTATCATCTTCTCTTCCTCAGTACTATCATCTTCTATTCCTCAGTACTATCATCTTCCCTTCCTCAGTACTATCATCTTCCCTTCCTCAGTACTATCATCTTTTCTTCCTCAGTACTATCATCTTTTTCTTCCTCAGTACTATCATCTTTTCTTCCTCAGTACTATCATCTTCTCTTCCTCAGTACTATCATCTTCTATTCCTCAGTACTATAATCTTTTCTTCCTCAGTACTATAATCTTTTCTTCCTCAGTACTATCATCTTCCCTTCCTCAGTACTATCCATACTTCTCTTCCTCGGTACTATCATCTTCCCTATTCCTCTTGGTACTATCATCTTTTCTTCCTCGGTACTATCACTCTTCCATCTTTCCTCGGTACTATCATCTTTCTTCCTCGGTACTATCATCTTCTCTTCTCGTACTATCATTTCTTTCCTCGTACTATCATCTTCTTTCCTCGTACTATCATCTTCTTCCTCGTACATCATCTTCTCCTTCCTCAGTACTATCATCTTCTCTTCCTCAGTACTATCATCTTCTTTCCTCAGTACTATCATCTTCCTTCCTCAGTACTATCATCTTCTTTCCTCAGTACTATCATCTTCTTTCCTCAGTACTATCATCTTCCCTTCCTCAGTACTATCATTCTCTCCTCGTACTATCATCTCTCTCCTCGTACTATCATCTTCTTTCCTCGGTACTATCATCTTCTCTTCCTCGGTACTATCATCTTTTCTTCCTCGGTACTATCATCTTCCTTCCACTATTTCCTTCGGTACTATCATCTTTCTTCCTCGGTACTATCATCTTCTCTTCCTCGTACTATCATCTTCTCTTCCTCGGTACATCATACTTCTATCCTCATACTATCACTTCATTCCTCGGTACTATCATCTTCTCTTCCTCAGTACTATCATCTTCCTTCCTCAGTACTATCATCTTTTCTCCTCATACTATATCTTTCTCCTCAGTACTATCATCTTCTCTTCCTCAGTTACTATCATCTTCTATTCCTCAGTACTATCATCTTTTCTTCCTCAGTACTATCATCTTCCCTTCCTCAGTACTATCATCTTCTCTTCCTCAGTACTATCATCTTCTCTTCCTCAGTACTATAATCTTCCTTCCTCATCTTCTCTTCCTCTAGTACTATCATCTTTCCTTCCTCAGTACTATCATCTTTTCTTCCTCAGTACTATCATCTTTCTTCCTCAGTACTATCATCTTCTCTTCCTCAGTACTATCATCTTCCTCTTCCTCAGTACTATCATCTTCCCTTCCTCAGTACTATCATCTTTTCTTCCTCAGTACTATAACCTGAACTCAAACAAGACATTTTGGAGAACGCCATCTTAACTAAACTTCACTGGAGCAGACCAGAAAAAAAACAACACTGAATTCTGGAGGGGAAAGGGACCATAGCTTAGCACAGCATTCTGTGTGAATAGGCCTTTAGCGTGGTTTTTCACTCTCCCTCCGAGCAAATTCGGGAACATTTTCTCTAAATTCTAACCCTACCAAATTTGCGTTCTAAGAAATATATAAGAAGGATAGCAAGACGTTATGCTGGAGAGGGGAGCGGGTTGGGAAAGTTGGGGGCCGGGGGAAAGTTTCGGAGAAGAATAAAAACTGTCGTCATGTAAGTGTGTATCACATTTAACTGAAATACAATTAATATAATTTTAAGACTTTGTTCTCGTTTTACTTGGACCTAAAAATAGTCCATCACATCCGCTGCCTTAATTTATGACTCGTTTAAGTAATTAATTACACTGCGCATGGAACGAATCCTGTATATCTCAGTGGTAGAGAAACGGTGCGGTTAGCCAAGAGTCCAGGTTCAATCCCCATAATCAGATGTTATTTTTAAATCAAATTTCAATGACTACTAGACGGGATTATCTAAGCATAAAATCAACATCGACAAAATAATTTAGTATTTTATTGTGTACAACTACATAGATATTTAAGTTATTTTTAAATTTGATTAAATTTATGTGTGTGTGTTTGTGGTCATCATTTTGTACATACCCTTGTTTCTATTGTTTAAAAATGTATATTTTTTAATTAATTTTCGCGTGCATATAAGCCTACTATCGTAATGTGTAATTTGTTATACAATTGATAGGCTACTGGATACAACAAAAAAATTCAATGTATTCTTTAAAACCTGTTGTAAAAAACATTATTGTGATCAACAATGTTAACTTACATGATGCTGCCTTTCAGAAATTTAAAATACGGCTTAGGTCATCTTGAAAAACTGTAGTTGTAGCATTATTGTATTTGAACAAATACCACCAACCATACATACTACATAATAGTTATTATAATAATTAAATCAAACAACACCACACAAAAAGACAAGTTTTAAAGTCATCACTCCATTACATCCTACTATAACAGAAACAGTTCACTACACCGAATGGTAGAGCGCAGCACCATCGCTTATCGTGCGAACAGTAACTAGCTATTCAACCAGTTTCAATAATGATCAAGAATTATCTAAATTTGTTTGATCATCTAGGTAATGTAGAGTGAAATCTCGTGAAAATAGGGGACCTAGGATCGATTCCCGGTACATTTTAACTAATATATGTCATATGCAATGTTGGCAATTTTCAGATGGGGCTTGCCAGCTAAAATAAACAAAGAGCGGGGAGTGGGGTTTCCTAGCTTGTTAGAATCTTACTTTATTCATAAAGGGGGGAGGGGGAGAAAATATCCAAAGGGTTATTTTACATAGTTTCCTTCATTTTAAAGTAACTTAGTAGCTACACATGAAGAGAAATGTAGTTTAGCATTAGTGGCTCTACTAATCTTTCACTTATTAGTCTTTCAAAGTAATTTGCAACAATATTTATCTTGCATCAGGGATTTTGTTATATCAATAATATTGCTGTTATATTTTGAGCTATCAAACTCAATAATTTAAAAGTAGACCAAACATTTATTTTATCTTCCAAAAACTACGCCGTTACCTTTAAGTTAAGAAAAAATCATCCCTAGACAATCTAGTTTTATTTAGTTCAAATTAATCTAGTGCCAAATTAGATCAATTTGATCACCTCTGGCGGGATTTGGGTAATATGAGTTGGCAACACTGATCGGATCGTGTTTTAGCAAGGTCTAATATATACTCTAATTCCAGTACTCGGACATTGAAAACATAGAGCGCTAGTATCTCCGTATATTAGAATGCGTGTAGATTAAAAAAATATAAAAGAGAAGTTTGAATAATAATAGCTTAAAAATAACATTATTAAAAAGCATATAAGCTACAATGAATATTCGCAAATGATTGTATAAGCATTTAAATTTGCTTGGTACCGGTAATTATATATATACCATGTAAAGCATACACTGGGGGGAAAACCACCCTCTTTAAATCTTTCCTAGATTCCGACACCTACAAACCATAACTGACAAGACTGGGTAATTTAATACACAATGTGCGACAAACTAAACCAGATCAGATTGCCGTTAAGCACTCTTGCCCACCGATTACTATAAATTGCTTGATTATGATTGTACGAATGTGACCATGAGAGAATCATCCAACCCGGCAGGTATTCGAGATGTTATGCTATCAGTATCATTCGCCCAAATACTAGACTAAATTATTTCCAAGTTGTGTAATCATTTTAACCATTTACATCCATTCGAACACTAATTCAAATTTTAACTTTCCTACAATCTTTCTAATAAATTAATAGAGTAAATATAAAGATTCAAACTCAACAATCCCTGTGACCACACCCACAACACACTATGACCCCAAACGTGGTCACGACTCCTTGGAAACCACTAGGAATGTTCGATCTTTTCGGAAATCGATTCTTTACCCTCGATCGATCGATTATTTTTCTAGCGATTTCAAAAACTTCGAATCGATTCAGGTAAATTTAATTTTGTTGGCTTTAGGAAATGTTTTGGTGTATTATTAGTATTAGGAAAATTTCTAAACCAAGTCTTGCAATCTTAGGCTCCTAATTAGTTATTATTTGTCTTTAGTTAGCAAAGTGAAGAGAATAATCCACTTATCTGCTCTTTTTACGTCTAGGTTCTGTAAATGATCACATCACGTTTTTATTCTGTAATATATTTATAGTGACGTGTTGGCAAACAAGTCACTAGTTTGGAAGTATTTTGTAAAAAGCTCATTTGCCCCATGGAGTTTTAGTAGTTATAGAATGCTTACATCTACAATCTACACCAAGGCTGTAGCCAGCCAATAATTTCAGGGGGGGGTTTGGTGGGCCCATCCCCCAAATGAGGCTAGAAAAAATTATAAATAAAAAACAGATCTAGAAGCTCTCTATAGTGTTTTTTAATGGCAACAAAACCCCCTAACCGCCGAAAAATAGGAACAATTCTAAATTTTAAACACCTCTAGAAGCTATCTGAATTTTTTTTTGACACCACTATAACTTCCGAAGGCTAGAAAAAATCCTAAATAATAAACACCTCTAGAAGCTCTCTAAATGCTTTTTAAGGCAACACAAACCCTAATTTGTACTTGTACCTTAATTTTGATATGGTTTGAACCATAAATAAAGCCATATATATTTTGAAAATTTCAGGGGGGGTTTGAACCTCAAACACCCCCCCCCCCCCCGACTTGATCTACACTTCCACCAAGCTAGTGATTCCCAAGTTTTGAGAGACACCCTCCCATAAAAAGTTGTGAGGTTTCCTCAAGACGGATGCCAACAAGTGTGTTTAGTTTTAGTACAATCACTAGTTCTCGATCAATTAATTTAAACAAACAAGGTGTACTGAATTTAATTTCTTAAAGATTAATTCGCTGTGACTGAGGAAAGAAAATAAGTGTGTCCCTCTCTGGGGTCTAGTGGTTAAGGTTCTGGTTTGTCTCCAATATATAACCCATCTTAAGAATCTTCTGGAAGCTCCTGGATCCCCAATCTCCCTTTTGATTTGGAGGGCAATTACCTTTTTAAAAAAATACATAATTTTACTAACTGCCTCCTTCCCCTTACAAAAATATGGTTTTCTACCACCACTGATTCTTCTCGAGTAAAACATTTAAAGTACTCCTCAATTTGAAAAATTATTATAGTAAGCCTACCACTACACACAAGTGCCTCCAAATTTACAAATTGGAAAACAGAACAGAAACAAAGTGTGCATTGTATGTAAGGCCACAAACATTATTTAAATCACTGCCCTTTGTTGTTACCACAAAAATATAATTATCTTCCAGAGGCATTTAATAAGTCATACGGGATTGGATATATTCAACTCCAGCTACCGAGACCTTAGAAAACAATGGACTGTGTTTCTGTCTGTACTGACAGTGTCCCAGCAATGACAAAGATTAAAAAGGTTTCATTGCAAGAATAAAACAATTTCTAAACGAAAGCAGCATTCATTGTTTCTAACATCACAATGCTCTCTCTAGGGACGAAAACTCTCCCAGCTTATTTAAAAGTTGTTTTGGACTCGTTCTTAAGATGGTAAACTACATTTAGTCAAGAACTTTAAAAAAACTAACTTATCAAATAAATATGTTTTGAAGTGGAATCTCACTACAATAAATTAGTTCTACACACGAATATTTGTTGGCTGTGAGGGCAAAAGTTCTCAAAAGATTTTATTAATGAAAGAATGAGTTACTTGACCTCTTTACTTCTAAAATCAGGCGACTCATTTCCCAATTAAATGAGTGGTGTGCCAAGTTGGCTGATATTTTCAAACATTTAAATAACCATAAAGAAAATATGCAACGCAAAGAATAAAATGTGTCAATCTCAAGTTATTTCTTTTTAAATTATAGTAAAATAACGACCAAAATAATCTCTCTTAGCACACGCTTTAAGAACCACTACAGTATAAATAGCCTTGGAAGCACGCTTTTATACATGTTCCAAAGGACACCTTGGGGGGGGGGGGGGGGAACTATCTTAAAGCTGCACAAGATCAATTTCAGTCGAGTCTTGTTAGGACCCAGTTACATGGGGTATATCACATCCCCCTTTTGGTACTGGGCGGCAGCAGCACTATCAAGATTGACTTGAGGCACAGAACAAATTATGCTCAAATTTCTTCAAGAGTGAACATCCATGGGCGTGACCACACGGAGTGGCGGTGCGGCAGGTAGAAGGGAAACCCCCTTTTGTCACAGGAACAAAACCAATTATGGCTCCCAGTTTGTTCAACTTGTATGAAGAGTGGCTGGTCATGAAAGCCTTAGAGGGACGTGGCAATTTTAGGATTGGAGTAGTCATCAACACGATAAAACACTTTATTAGCTCTAGAATCGCCATGGCCAAGAAACCTTTCAAGAAGAGGTTAGGAGGAACAGTCTTCTGGATGTCGTCATAGGATGAAAGAGGATTCAAATATTGGATGGCTTAAAAAGATGAAAATATAATTCAGGGAGCTTGAGGGATGACATGCAGTGGACCTAATTTCACAAGACCTAAAGTTTAGGAGCTATGACTTTAGGTCTTATAAAATTAGGTCCAGTGAAGTTAGGTCTTATGAAATTAGGTCTTATAAAATTAGGTCTTGTGCCTTTAGGTCCACTGCCTGTTTGAACAGTTAAAGATATTTTAAAGTAATCGATGAAAAATGAATTTTAGGTCCAGTGCTTTTAGGTCTAGTAAAATTAGGAGTTATAAAATTAGGTGCTATGAAGTTAGGTCTTATAAAATTAGGTCTTATAAATTTAGGTCTTATGGGGTTTAGTTCTTGTAGCATTTAGGTCTTGTGCCGTTAGGTCTTGTGCCGTTAGGTCTTGTGCCGTTAGGTCTTGTGCCGTTAGGTCTTATAAGGCTAGGTGTAATAAATTATAACTTCCATATCATCAAAAATATTCAGGCCCATCGTGACCATCAAATAAACAACATTAAAAAACATTAAAATAATTCATCACCTCCTAGATTTTAGAACCAACTACCTTGCCTTGAGGGCTATATAACCTTGGGTTGAGGGTGCATATCGGGACCTGCATAGGCTGAGTACAAGGAGGGGGGTGGGGTAGGGATCCATTGTGATTTTCCACATCACACTATAAGGTTAAATATAACTTTAATTATATTTTAATAAGATTTTATTTCTATTTTTAATCCCATGCCGCCATCTCTAAATTGTCGGTCGGCTTAGAGAATAGAGGTTATGGAGCCAGGTGTTATTGGAAAGGGGGTGGAAAGCCTGTCGATACCTGCTCTGGTTGGGAGAGAGGGGGTCAGGATGAGAAGTTATTGATATGAGCTCGAGTTTCTAGGAGCAACAGGGTGACAGGTATTTACAGCTATGGGTTCGAGTTATTGGTAGTGCCATGGGTGTCGTGTTCGTGGGGCGTCCAGACGTAGAGGGTAAATTACCATTATGAGGTCCGGGTGTTGGGGGCGTCGGGACGTAATTTTGGAGGAGGTTTCAGAGCGTCAAGGGTAACTACTATTGTGGGCTCTTGGGCTCAGGGGGCAATACCTGTCAAAAATAATGTTAATAGTATCAAAAAGGGAATTTTTCAGCAAAAATGGGTGTGTCAGGGAGAGAAAGGTAAGTCAAAGGGAAGAAATGTCATAACCTTAGGAGGAAACGTAGGTAATTTACCGCTGTGGAGTTAGGTTGTTGAGGATGTGGTGTAGAGGAGGTATTCAGAATATGTCAAGTGCATCAGCATTCACCTGGAGAAAGAATGTAAATTTGTTGCTGGGCGTACGGAATTTGTCATCATGAGGTCGCGTTGATGGGCTTTAGGGTTCTGTATCCCCCTCTACTTATAAGTTATAGGGGTGGCGAGCTTTAATTTTGGTGGCGGCCATCTAGAATTTCCACATCACGTTATAAGGTATAGGGCGGTCCTTTTGGATTTTCATATAAAGTTGTAAGGATTTTTAGCGACCATCTTGGATTTCCACATAACGTTTAAGGTATTTTGGTGGCTATTTTGAATTGTTCAAAGCGATTAATTAAAGTAGTTAATTAATCGATGCAATTAATAAGGGACGAAGAGGTGGGGTGGGGACGTCGCAACGCCAGGGGAGGGGGCGGCGTCGATGTCCACTATTTTAATAAAAAAATTCCCCCCGAAAGTATCTGAATCTCCCTATTTAAGTATCAGGAAGTAATTCAAGCGGAAGTATACCAGCATATTCCAAGAAAAAGGATAAAAAATCCTTTCCAGTAAAGTGGGTGATTCCAGCCGGGACTCGAATCCAAATCTTCTTCACCGGTAAGCCAGATGATACTGACTCCTTAGCAAGTTTTCCTCCTCCTCCTCCTTCCCCATCCCTTCGAAAAAGTTTCAGTCTCGATATGGTTTTACAGTGTCAGAGGCTGAGGAGATAGTCCTGGCTATAGGTGCTATACAAGAACGAAAATGAGTAAGTGAGAGGTGTGGGTGAATACTTATTACCAAGAAAAGGCTTAGATTGGACAAATTAAACAGAAGTGCAGTCCCGAGCAAAATTTTCCTTACTCATTCCTTACTTTAGCCGCGTATACACGAGGCCATTTGTCAGGCAAATTCGAAAATTGACGCGTCTAACCTGCTATCAACTGGCCTCGTGTAAGCGTGGCTTCACACTATTCATTTCTCGGAAGTGAGGTTTTGACTCTATCCCTAGTCCACAAGTCATTTCTTGGAGTTGAGTGTTTACTTTTTAAAACCCAACTCGTTCTGGCATATGACCTATGTGTACTGAGGTGTATTTTCCTTTATGGTTTCCCACTCCACCTCCATGCAAATACTGTGATAATTACTCTACATTATACCTTCTTCATTTCTACCTTAATGATTCAAAAGTGTCAATATTTTGTCTGGGTAATATAATGCAGCAATTTTTTTTTATATAAATAGGTTTATTACCCACATTGTCATTGATATATTACGACCTTATCAATAATGCATTTATCGTAAACAACCCTGCGGTGCTTAGAAAAACTGTATGCTTCATATTCGTTAAGATGAACTGAATATTCTCGAACAAAGCTAAGTTGTAGCTCCTTTATAAAATTGTAAAAAAAGGCATGTAAAACAAAATTCAGATGGCTAATAATAGTCATAATAATAATAATAATCCATTGCGTATTTCTCTCTAACAGGCGTATTTCTCTCTAACACACCCCTTGCAATGGACCAAATCGTGACGCCAAGTTTGTCGTCTGCTTGCTAGCTAGAGGACAAATTTAACGGTTTCTTTTAATGTTCTTGAGCAAAAACGTGTCTCTCGTGAATAAAAGTTTGTTTATACAATATATACAATTATTCAATTTTAAATGTGACATTGTACAAATAAGAATAAAATCTTTGATATATTAAAATAAGTAGCTAAAGCCAATGTGGTTTACATTCTGCCAAGATTACAGTATGTTTAAAATTGGTTATTAGCTAATATATTGGTTTCAGAAACAATATTATGTTTAGAGTTCGATATCTAAAATGAAAAAAGTTAGCTTCAAACTTACTTACGTTCGTTTAAATGACAAACTTTGTGTAGTAGTTTTGTATTCAAATTATCATTTAGGCTAGAGGTTTATACGAAGTATTACTATATTATAATATTATTAAGTTGGCTCTTAGCGTGTATTGACTTTTGCTTTCAGAAGCCATATTATATTTAATGTTAGATAACTATAATGAAATATTTGCTAAAAACCAGGCTAATTTTGCTCGAGCTACAAAATTTTGTGTAGAAGTCTTACGTTCAAACGATCATTTAGCGTATAGGCGTGTAGGAAATATTACTATTTTAGCCTAAATCAACTTATTTAAAGAAACAAGTCATGAGTGTTGAAATTAGTTATGCCCTTCAAACCTTTTACTAACCCATTTATTTCGTTTAACTAATCATACATTGATATATCTCCTAAATTCAATAAAATTAGCGAATTATGTTTAAATGCCACATTGCCTTGTATGTGTATAAGAGAGAAAGAGAGACCCTAATGTTTCCTTCTCTCTTACACAATGTTGTACAAATGACAGCTCAAAAATTTTAGCCGCAGATGTCCATCCAGTTATAATATAGAGATCAATGGGCTCCAGCTATGCTTATAAGGTATAGGAGTGGCCATCTTTGATTTTGGTGGCGGCCAGCTCTGATTTCCACATAACGTTGTAAGGTATTTTGGAGGCCATTTTGAATTTTCCTAAGTGATTAATTAGGGTAATTAATATATTAGGCCCTAATGTTAACATACTTTGGCTTTCAATAAAATAAACTCACATTTTATAAATATTATTTATATAGGCTACCTATTTATGTGATAGTTGCAGCTCTAAAGACTTTCGACTTTCATCGGTTAAAATATAATAGTATATAATATGTGTTTTAATAAGAATTACTCATTAATTGACTCAAAAAATAAGTGAAGTTTTCTAATGCCATATTCCATTAGATTAAGCTGATATAAAATACAAGCATCCAATAATGATATTTGGTTTGTTCCCTCAATAACTGCACTTTAGCCCGCATCGGTGATCGAATGATTCAGAAAATAGACTGAATTTTTGATGATGGCGAGACCCGGTTCAAATTCCAGTCAAGTGAGGGTGAGTTTTAATAAATGGTTTCTGAGTTTTCCTCCACGCAAATGAGACTACATATTCTCTAAATTGTACATTTCTCTTTCTTACACCATTGTGAAAAAATGTGGCTAGCCTGAGCGTGCTAGTAAATACATGATACGGGTGACAAAAATTTGGGCCACGATTATTGCACAGTTAAATTTTATTTTAGTTAATAATAATTAATACACAATACATTTTTAATATCTTTTTATTTTAAATACGGTGAGATACGTGAAGAGAGAGTGAGTAAACAAATAAGTGGAAAAACACTTCTAGCATACCTGTAAAGGATTGACAAATACTTCCTAAATAAAAGCTGTCCACGTTAGTCGAGATTATTAACATTGAGGCAATCCTGCCTGCCAGAGATTTTCATCTTACTTCTTGTTCGAACTATCCGCATTTAATTTCACTATTTTAAAGTGACCGAGGAAGGAATAATTTAGGGGAAATGTTCCCACATTTGCTTGAAAAGAGAGTGAGGAATCCTCTAGAAAAATACCTCGGTACGCTCGGCCAAGATTCTAATCCTAACTTCCTTGTCAGTGGAAAACTAGATTAGATGAGCTTGACATTATTCCACATTCCAAGCGTTTTGGCCGTGTTTATTAAAACCACTTTATCGATAATGGTATGTTTTATATGAGGAGAGAAATACACCCAGCAGGATTTAAACTACGACCTCCCATTCCTCAGAAAATTAGACAAGACAAAACTGACGCCCTTGTCTGTGTTCCTATCATTATGTTAAAAAGAATGTAGTTTTAGGACTTATGCCGGCATGCCATATAAATTTAGGTCTTATGAATTTAGGTCTTGTGAAGTTAGGTCTTGTGCTTGTTGGCTTGTGAGATTAGGTCTTGTGGGGTTAGGTCTTATAAAATTAGGTCCAGTGAAGTTAGGTCTTGTGAAATTAGGTCTTATAAAATTAGGTCTTATGCCTTTAGGTCCACTGCCTGTTTGAACAGTTAAAGATATTTTAAAGTAATCGATGAAAAATGAATTTTAGGTCCAGTGCTTTTAGGTCTAGTAAAATTAGGAGTTATAAAATTAGGTGCTATGAAGTTAGGTCTTATAAAATTAGGTCTTATAAAGTTAGGTGTTATGAAGTTAAGAAATTTAGTTTAGGAGTTGTGACTTTAGGTCTTATAATTTTAGGTCCACTGCCGCATGTCCAGCTTGAGAAGGCAGAGGGCAGGGCGTATTGGCGGTCCAAGTTCAGTGACAAAAGGAATGGACCTGTCATAAGACAAAACACCCAATAATATTGTAACACCCAGTAAACCAAGGGTTGTTACCCCTGAACAGTTTCCCACTCTCCTTACACACCAATAATTGTTCATACCCAATAAATTTTACTCCAACACAATAGTAGTAGGATGCAGTTAAAAACACACCTAATAAAAAATTATTTTTTCCTCTCATTTAATTTGTTTTGGCTAGGAGCGGAAACTTGGACTTCGGATAAAAGAGATTAGGAAAGTAGAGGGCATGGGAATGAAGTATGTGAGGAGCGTTAGCTGTCACGAGGAGGAATAAGATTAGGGGAGTACACGAGATAGTAGAGGAAGCAAGACTGAGATGGTATGGGCATGTAATGAGGATGTTGGAGTACATGAGATAGTGGAGGAAGCAAGACTGAGATGGTATGGGCATGTAATGAGGATGTTGGAGTACATGAGATAGTGGAGGAAGTAAGACTGAGATGGTATGGACATGTAATGAGGATGTTGGAGTACATGAGATAGTAGAGGAAGCAAGACTGAGATGGTATGGACATGTAATGAGGATGTTGGAGTACATGAGATAGTAGAGGAAGCAAGACTGAGATGGTATGGACATGTAATGAGGATGTTGGAGTACATGAGATAGTGGAGGAAGTAAGACTGAGATGGTATGGGCATGTAATGAGGATGTTGGAGTACATGAGATAGTTGAGGAAGCTAGGATGAGATGGTATGGACATGTAATGAGGATGTTGGAGTACATGAGATAGTGGAGGAAGTAAGACTGAGATGGTATGGACATGTAATGAGGATGTTGGAGTACATGAGATAGTAGAGGAAGCAAGACTGAGATGGTATGGTTATGTAATGAGGATGTTGGAGTACATGAGATAGTAGAGGAAGCAAGACTGAGATGGTATGGTCATGTAATGAGAATGTTGGAGTACATGAGATAGTAGAGGAAGCAAGACTGAGATGGTATGGACATGTAATGAGGATGTTGGAGTACATGAGATAGTAGAGGAAGCAAGACTGAGATGGTATGGGCATGTAATGAGGATGTTGGAGTACATGAGATAGTTGAGGAAGCTAGGATGAGATGGTATGGACATGTAATGAGGATGGAAGGGGAAGGATTCCAAGAAGATTAATGGATAATTAGGAAGTGTGTAGGGAAGAGACCAAGGAAGATATGGAAGGAAGAATGGTGTAAGGAACTAGGGCGATGGAGGCCCTTTACTAAACATACTCGGCCACAAGCTGGAAACTGTTCACGATGAAGCCGATCTTTCTTCTGGTATGGGTTATACACCCATGTACTAATTACAATAATGTATTAGGGATTAGGAAGGTTTAATTTCGAGGAAGTGCACACACATTTGCAGAGGGAGAATGGGGAAAACCTTTTAGAATAAACTACCATAAGTGCACCCAACAGGGCTCAATCCTCGATCTCCCCGTATTTGGCCTATCGACAGAGTTGCACAACCTTCCTGGGTTACTACAGAAATGGTATCACTCCAACATGTCTAGACTACATTAAGTTGCCAGGTATAGTGAACATGCTTTGAGCAAGCAAAACCACATTATTCTTACCCACAAATAATCGGATCATAAAATATTTACACAACAAAGGCTAAATGTAAAATGCCAAGTATGTATTGTGTTAAATAACTATTTTTTAAATTTCTATCCAAGTAACTTTAATTGAAATATGACTTTATGCTCCAAAAATTGAGAAAATATGACCTAAAATTGAAAACTGCTCCAAATATACACTTATATGTAAAATTAAATGGATATATTTGGAGTCAGGGTAGCATAATAGATCTCATTAACATCCGAGCCCTCATAAGACCACACAATTAATGAAAGAGCAAGTTAATATCATTCACATGGGAGCCATACTTTTTTTACAACATATATTTGTTTTCGTCTCAATCCAAAAACTTTGGATATGAAGGAAGGAAAGTGCTAAAAAGGTATGAAATAGGAAACATGCCATATATTTTATTATCATCCAAAGAAATAACAAAAGAAAAAAAATGTTCCCATTTTCCTTGTAATATCAGCAATGTAAAGGCATAATTATCTGTACAACAATATTACATTTAACATCGGGGAACATCGCAACACTCACACATGCACACAAAAACTACATAAAAACAAACAAAATAATTATAAAGTTTTCTTTAAAGAAAAGCAAAATACAGTACTTGTTATAAATTACACAAACTCATCTAATACAGAAATTTGTTAAAGTAATATTAAATAAGGCAAACGATAAATCTGAAGTGACTACCACAATATTACCCCGTAGCTTCAGACGTTACTTTTACAATCCAAAGGAACAATACATTAGCTGCTTGTTCTTGACCTCAAAGGGAAGTACAATGCATGAACAATTCTAATGTTTCAATCTGTTCATTACAGTTTTAATAGTTGTTTTTTTAAACATTAACTTTTATTATACTTGATTTTTATTCGCATCTGCACTTTGAACCAAATGCTGTAATTTTATTTGTTATAATATAGTGCAGTAGTGAGTTATAGATTAAAATGTTATTACTTCACCTTTAGTTGAAATCATAATACTATCTTGTTAGCAGAACAATACTCATATCTGTGAAGCACAGGTTTGTTGGGTTGAGCCTCAAATTTACTTAAGTTCATGTGATGGCAACATAAATGTTGAAATTATGTTATACTTAGTGGAAAAAAAAAATCCCTAGGCTTTACTAAATACTCAAAAAATGAACTAACAAATTTTTTTTTAGAAGCAACTACTCTAATGGAAGCACATTTCACTGTAAGACAGGTCAAAGATCACTAAACATCCTCCAATCAACTTGTGCAACTTCCAAGTTCGTTGAATTGGCCCTTGTGCCAGGAAAGGTTTCTAGTTTCAAACAAGATGTAAAACTGCATCAACTTTAAATAAATGTGTTTCAAAAGATGGGTTTAGACAATTGAACTTTCAACTTTAAAAAGGCCTCTTGTTTATTTGTTACTTGAAATAAAGTGATTAAAAATTATAATAATGCAGTTAACTTTCAACCTTCAATCAATCCAGAAAATACTTCACAAAGGGCACATAGCATCTGTTAACAAACTTTGAAGCAACCCTAATTTCTAAAATATGTGCATCAGTTATTTAATATTAATTATCACACTTAAAACTGTGATATGTTGGAAGTTATCTGAAATTTTATATTGACAAACCATCACTTTAAAGAATAAATTAAACACATACAAAACACAAAAATTGTCTTTAAGAATGGTAATAGCCCATTTTTCTGAAGATTTAAGAGAAGTAAAAACCTTGTAGTCAACTTTGATTACAATGAAACCCTCGGAATTTGGTTTGGTCCAAAGATCACTAAAATCTACTTAATTATATTGAAATAATCAATTATATGGTGCTGCATGTTGTATATTATTTTAGTAATTTTTTATAGATCCTGAGCATGTGCTTTTTCCGCACTAGATTCCACAATACCTATGTATATATTCGAAAAATCTCTTTAATAGTTCTGATACCAGCTAACGTCTCTTTCACTGTCATGACACTTCATTCTCATCCTCGTCATTTAATTAACCTGAGAAGAAAGGTATATTTCAAGTTTCATCTACCCTATAGAAGGGATTTGTAAAAGCAAAGACAAAATACAGATTGCCCTTCACTGTCCTGACTTAACTGGAGCAGTTAGCCTAATCACGAGTTGTATTAATACAGCTCTGAAGACTGTCTTCCTTTACTTGCCACAGTATAAGTACTAAAACTTTTAAGCCCGGTCAATAGGTGCATTGATTGTCAAAGCTCGGCTTTACATGTTACCTACCACCCTCAACCCTTTTTGCATTTCATAATTTCAGTCAAGTTATGTACTAACAACACAAGAATTGGGGTAGAGAATTTCTCTCTTCAAGTTTATACAAAATGTTTTACTTTTAAAGGATTATAATTTTTTAATTCTAAGTTTTTCTAGAAAGTTTCATTTTTTATGTTCTCTAAAACCTAAGTTAAGGGCTCATTATGAACAAATTTTTCCAACACACATTGTATTTGGATTGGGACCAATAAATTAAGTTCACTGTAGCCGAATGTTCACAACAAGTTCACTAAAACCAAAGTTGACTGTATTTAGTTCATTTGAGTATACAACATATTTACTTGAGGAAGTGTAATTGTTTTAAGGAAATAAAATATAAACTGGACATGAAATGATATGAATTTTTTAAAAAAGTACTGGATAAAAAAAATATAGACTTTAGAATCAGTAAACCAAGAAAATAGCAGATAGAAGGTACTTATACAATATAAATTAAATTTTAAGCTTATGGAAAGTACACGACATGATTTAGTCAAAAATATTAACTTTTTTTATAACCAAAATCAAGAAGCAATAAATTACTTATTTGCTAACCAGTTAACTAAAATGTAAGTCTGAACTAACACAATGATAAGTTTTTGTTAGCTCTAACCAATGCATTGTATAGAAATTTAAAACCTGAATTTGTTATTAATGGTAGTATTAAAATATGATCTTGGGGCCCATATGGGCGATGAGAGGCATGCACACAAAATTTTATTTGAGAAGATACAAGACCCTTTGGTAATCGAGACGTCTATAGGAAGATGTTAACAGCGATTTGTTTGGGTGTCAGGCTAGAAGAATAGGCTTGAATGGCGAGTTTACGTTATGGCGGCCATGAACATTTGTAAGTCAGAGAGAGGTCCAGTTTCGATTCAGAATGAGTACACATCAAGTGTGGTGCTCTATTGATTACATAACTTCCCCTACCTAAACCAGAATGGAATGGGCCAGCTTCATAAATGAATCTGGTCTTTTTGAGTTTAGGTAGGTGTTTTGTATTTACAGGGTATCTAGCCAAACTATATTTTAAAATCCCCTGAATATCCAACTTTTCAAGTAGCTCATCATCAATTGTTTCCAACCTGTGGTCAGATCAGTTAAGACGAATGGCCCTTTTCATTTGACGTGGAAATGCTGAGCCATGGGAACAAATAGTTATTTTCAAGAATTTTTTTGTTTGTTTTTCAATTTACTTTTCCGAAAGGGTTTGTTCAGGAATAGAAAGCATGTTGATTAAGCTAAACTTTTTATATACACACCTCCATACCTTTAAGCGATCAATTATTAACAAAATTGACATTTTTTAATAGAACACTGCCGGCTTCATAACAAAAAATAAGAAAATGTAACGACTAATAAACATCGATACATTATCTTAGAAGGGGTATTGAAAATATTAACATAAAACATTTCACTTGGTTGAGAAAAGTGATATTTCCAAGCGCATGATTATTCCTCAAGACCTGTCCGGTCGCTAGCGCCATCTACAATTTCCGTAATCCCTCTGTTCTTGTTGGCGTAGAAGGATACTTAGGTTTAAGCCACAACACGCCTTTCACCCTCCCACAAAAAAAGTTTTAGATTTGCACTCAACATGGCCAGGGGCCTTAAGTAAAATGCCTCTTATCTTCCTCTATATTTCCACCATTCTTTCTCCCATCACTTGAAAGCTTAGCCCATCTCTCTATCTCGTGTACTCCAACATCCTCATTACCAGCCCATACCGTCTCAATCTTGCTTCCTCTACTATCTCATGTACTCCAACATCCTCATTACATGTCCATACCATCTCAGTCTTGCTTCCTCTACTATCTTATGTACTCCTACTCTTTCCCAGATAACTTCATTCCTAGTCCTGTTTCTCGTGACAGTTAACATGCTCCTCACAAACTTCATTCCAATGGCTTCCACTTTCCTTGTCTCTCTTACATTCATTGTCAATGTTTCTGCTGCATGTGTGACAATGGGTACAAAGTACGCCCTGTACAACACTTCTCATCTCCATCGCAGGTCTCTTACACACCTATAAAACAACTCTCCCTGCTGTCCTCTTCTCATTAAATCCCCTCTACTGCCACCTTTCTCCTCAATCACGCTTCCAAGATATTTTAAGTTCTGTACTTTTCTCAGCTCAATTCCATCCAACCTTATAGTTTTATTATTAACTATTAGAGACCCGTAAAAATAGTTTTATTTTTAGTCAAATTCCGTTTTTTAAATCTCACTTTTCGGTGTTATTTCATGTTTATTCATAAATGCATGTGATCTGAGATGTTTAAGTATTATTTACACATTGAGACAATGTATACAAAATTTAAATTTATTATTGAAACCTAATATATTTGATTGTGATTGAAATTTCTTTGTTGAGTTGATTTTGCATAACTTTTCTAGCCTAAAGCTAGCTTACACTTCAAAATACTATCAAATTAAATCATGGTCAAAATTTTTGCTTAATTTCGTGTTTATTTAAAAAAAAATTCTTGTAAAAGTAGTGTTATTTCGTTTAACAAGACAATTTGGTTTTATTTCTCTTTTCAAAAACATTGTAAATCACATCTAAAAAACTATCAAAGGAAAAAGTACTCAATTCCATCTTTGTGTTGCACTTTTCATTTCACGCGTCTCACCATTTTTACGGGGCTCTAGTAACTATATGTTGCAAACATTATTTTATTAAACACAATTTAATGTAATAATATTTATAAGCAAATACATAATCTGGAATTATGTCACTACGACAGATTTCAGTTAGCTCATATTAAGTACACCATTACAGTTTAAAATTGTTGCGAGACATTTTTTATTTTCTTCTTCCAATAGCGTAATTGAATTCTCACGCATGGACATTGCCATGACCCTTCTTTGTCTAAAGACACGATGTGAGGGTAGAAAGATAAAACAACTAATCACATGAAGACTTTGAGAATTAAAATTAGTAAATTCAATTGTGCTAAAAGAGATCGGCGGCGACTATTAATTGGAAGAAATTTTTTATTTAGACTTTTGTAAATGAAAGTTGTGCAATATTTTAATAAATATGTGAAATTTCATAAATTTGATCAAATTCCTTGACTTTTCCCAGTTTTCCCAGGTCGCTGGACACCCTAATTTAGTGTAGCGCCTCACTTGACGTGTACTAAGTCTGACTATAAGACTGGCTCATTACATTCTGGTCTAGGTAGGGTTTTATTTATTAAGCGCCACACTTGAGGCGTACCAAGTCTGACTATGAAACTGGTCCATTACATTCTGGTCTAAATAGATCTTTATCTGTATTTAGTGTAAAACCGCTCGAGGGGTACTATATCTGACTATAAAACTGGCCCACTTCATTTTAGTCTAGGAAGTTGTCTTATATTTAGTATAGCGCCGCACTTGAGGCGTACTCAATCCGACTATGAAACTGGCCTTTAGTATTAGACCATACATATCGAATCAAAATATGTTATCAACACACGCTATAAACTGAAAAATGTATACACAAATTTACATAAATCAGTATAGTAACATAATATATTAGAAAGTCATTAAGTAATCTATTTGAGCAGAGTAATGAGCAATGTCACTATGAAAATGTAATCCTTAAAACAAAGATTCCTTCAATGTTGCCGATTATTTAAGTCACTTAACAATAATCAAGTTTTATTCTGCTGAAACATATTACTAATGACTACTTTTTATAATGTTCAGTGTACTTTATATAATCTACATGTATTTAATGTGAACAACTTTTTACAATCCAGGCAACATTAATCAAACCTGACAAAAATTAAGGCCACTTATGCAATCACAATTTAAAAAAAACAAAATAAACCTTAAATGAAAGTACATAGTTTTAAATAATTTCTTAATGTTACTTGACAAATTTAAAGTTATTTTAAAGTAAATTTTACCTTTTTTTCCCCACTATAAAGGTTAGTGTGATATATATATAAAAAAAAAATTTAAATGGCTTTTACTAGTAGCACTTTTAAATTAAATGTTGAAAAGAGGATGAAAGGGCGAGGCCTACAGTTTTATGGTAAGTGCCAAGGCCTCTTTTCAACGTTAAATGTAAAATAGCCATTTGGTGCCATTTTCCCTTTGTTTTAATAATAAAATTTTGACCTTTTTTTCTTTTATGCTTGTTTTTTAACGTTAAAGTTGATCATACGCGACCTTTATAGCTGCACTTATTCCATATATAATTATATAAATAAAAAAAAACCTATTTTTATAGTTCAGTAGGGCTCCGCTGTACTATGTTCTCGCTCTAACAGTGTTTTTTCAGCATGAGAGTAGTCAATGGCTTTGCAGGGTTGCCACTCATTTTTAAAACATTGAAATTCCCCCGACATTTCCAGGTTTTCCAGACAAAAATATAGTTCCAACAACTCAATATAAAAGTGGCAAGAATGAGAAGGTAGCTTAAAATAGATGCACACACATTTCCATGAAGAGAGAAGGTAAAAACCACCCCAAGTGCACCTAACCGGGATTCAAACCTCCACCTTCCTGTCATTACATGCAATGCAAGTAGTCTTTGCTCCAACTCCATAATTAATGATTGCCACGTTTACTAAAGATGGAAAACTTTAGGGCATGGGCCCATCATGGAAAAATAAATTTACTTTTTACTTATTTGAAGCTTGTTTTGGAGTATGGAGTATGGAGTTTTCACACATTTACACAAAACATTTTATTTCCGGTTGTAAATAGTGGATGGTTGAGAGGCAACAATTTGACTTCAAAACAAATATCATACGCATGTCATTTTAGAATTGAAAAATACTAAAATAAATCTGTACTTGAGCATGCGCAAAGGGTCACTAAACCAAAAAGCAAATTTGCAACGCTTTTTATGTGTTAAATAAACAATTTTGCCATAAACGCCTGCAACATAATAATTAATTTAAACCCTTTTAAAAAAATCAAGTTACAAATTATAAAGAAAATAATGAAAAAGCGCCGTTTTGTCACCATTACAGAACTACGAATACAAAATATCAAATACCTGCCTGCGTATTATGTGTATATCGAACAAGGCTGTGCATACTCTTCTCACAACTAGAACGGTGACTAAAGCGCATACGCTGATGTTTACACATGCACAGACGTTATTGGATTCATATTGCCACAATATAGAAATAAAACACTTCAAAATTTTTACTTTATGATATTTTAAAATTCCAGTAATTTTTAGAAAATTTGAGAAATTCCCTGTTTTATAAATGGGTGGCAGCCCTGCTTTGGCTGCCAATTTATTTCGGTAATTCCCTCAGTTTACAGTAGTGATGGGTACTATCAAATGATTTTAACTGTTGTTAAACCATTCATCATTCAATAGTTTTCATTCAACTACTTTTGTACCACATTTTAGGCCCTTGATCTACTGTGCACTTTATATATGATGGTTTAATTATGTAAATAGAATTTTAGAGTTAGAAAAGCGCTATGTTTCGATTTACAGCGGGGCCCTTCCGTACAAACTAATTAGATAAAATACCAAATGGATATAAATTAAATTTGGATGATTGTTATAGAAAACTTAATCCTGCAAGCTGTTTGCAATAATTTATTATGTTTCACTAAAATAACCCCTCTCCAATTAAAAAAAAAATCATGAATAATAGTTTGAAAAACATAAATACAAGAAATAACTAAAGCATATTCAAAACAGTTAACTTTGTACAAACAGAAAATCCTATCTGATAACTTCAGATACCTTCCAATATAGCACAACACCACACAAGAAATGAGAGTAGCGACCAGTGCCTCAGAGCACGCGATATGAACGTCAACTCCCGCCAATTAGTCACACTACTCAACATGTTTCAATAGGGTACCAAAGCAATAACACCCGCACTGTAATATGAAATTTATAGTTTCACAATTGCCCACATCCCAACACCAAAATGTTCCAAGTTTAAAGTTTTTTCTCGCTCTTCAATAACCCCACTTTAATTTTTACTATACACACTATACTAGATAATTGTTTTTAAGTTATTTTTTTTTTAAACGTTTTTAACAAGTTTAAAGATGGGTAAAGGGCAATACATTATAATATACATAGTTGAAAACTAACCTGCATCTATACATATTTGTCAAAAATAAATCTTAATATTCTTTACAATAAAGGGGAGGACACTTCATACATATAAACACCACATTCACACACACTGAGCCAAGTTTTATTTTGTTCATAATTATATTAATATTATTTATCCAGATAGATAATATGACAAGCACCAAACAATGACTCCACCTACAATCGGATGAAACTTCATCGCACCAATTTTTTTTTTATAAACTAAAAAATGTATTCTAATGATAAATTAACTTAAAACACAAAAAAGTTAGGAATTTAAGTAACTTTCTCAGGGTCAATCTATATTAATCCAATGTTAAGTTGAAATTAGGTCAACAACAAAAGAATGACAAAAATACACAAGTTAACAATACTAAAAATAAACTCTCCAACAAAACCTTGTTTATCGTTTGGTTATAAAGAAAGCTTTCCTTTAGTTATTATATTATTATCATTATTATTCAGACTATCCCTGATATAAAACATTTTTTTTAAATCTAACTAAGATGAAGGCTATCACAGTTATTTCACACACACTTTCATTCATACCAACTGCTTCTCCCCGAACTTCCCTCCCCCCAGACAACTCCAATAAGCACACAGCATACATACAGTCTGCAGAATGCCTTGTTGCAAGTCTAAGTGGGTATCACACCTGAATATTAAAATCTGTCACTTATATGAGCAAATTAAGATTTTAAAATATATATAAAAAAAACCACTGCAATCGAGACTCATGAAATGAACACTTGAATTTCTGAAACAAATTACTGGTATATGTTGCTTGAAGCATTTTCGTTACTGAAGGAAATTAGTTCCAAATTTATTTTCGCAATGATTGTATAGTTTTATTAGGCAGCATAGACAGCGTATAGTAAAGGGTCACATATAATAATACCACCTTCTAATTAGATGTTTTGTTTTTAAAGTACTCTTATTATTTATCTGTATGGTATACAATGTTTCTGTAACCATATCGTAAAAGAGCACTGGTAAATCATGTTCTTAGGCACTTGGTGCCAGCTGTGGGCTCGTTATGAGTCTATTTCTCAAACAAGTCTTACACACTACACAACTGCTTATTTGCAAACTAACTTCTCGCTTCATTAAATTCAAAACAAAGCCACATAAAAACAAACACTTTTTTTTCCCTTAACATATTTCTTTCATCTTCGGTTATAAGTTAATTTCAGTTCAGTTTTACACAGCACTCAAAAAAATATTGTCATTAATTAGTAAAATGTATTAAATATGTACGAGCAGCTCTATCCATCCCCAAAAGAGTGGTCATGAGTGTGTTATAGTTAACCATTAGCAGAGCTAACGCTACGAGTCTTCCAAACAAATTCTTTATACCTCCACCTGGCATTCATTTCGTTGGTCAGAGTAGAAATTTAAGTTATTTCTGAAAATATCTTTTGAGGAGCCACATATGATGACAACCGACCAAACTTTCAGCTCAAATGAAGTTCTTTAAATGGCGATTCCCACTGTGGGCGACATCTGGCCGGTAACGCAGTACAATTACCCACGAGAGATTTGACAGAGAAAAGAGGAAGGGGGAGAGATCCAGTTACTTGGGTGAGCGTGGGCGGAGGAACTCTCGGAAGCGAGGCACTCTATCGGGTCCGTCCCTCCTCCTCAAACCTCCCCTGTCCGCACCACGATCCCGGTCATATACGGGTCGGGGTCCTCCCCTGCCCATAAACCTCGCTGGCCCTTCACGGAAATCTCGCTGCACCGGCTCTGAAAGTTTGAACACTAAACCTCAACAATAGTTTTTATGTAGCAAGAATGACACGGAAGAGTCGGGAAAGATTTTTAAACTAACAATAGTGAAAATAATAGGGTAAATATGAAAATGCATATAAATGTTAAAACCTATGAAAAGATGTATAGGCCTAAAATAGATCTAATGCACAAGTCTTATAACTATTAAATATAACTTTAGGATCAATTCAATAAGGACACTTACTACCTGCTACCTCATTACAACACATAATTGCATCATTTCTAATTTAGTAAGCCAAATATACTCATCTTTGTGCAATATTTAATTTAAAATATATAATCCTCAATATCAGGGTGGCCACTTTACTATACTTTACATCCATTAATGTTTCCAGCCTGTGGTCAGTTTTTTATTCAAGTAATATATTTTCCACTACCGGCCTGCTAGGCCTGTCGTAGCTTCATACGCCTTATAACTTAACCTTAAGACTAGAACATGCACAACATCCAGCCCCCCAGACATTAGTTCATCACTCTGAAAGGGTAAACCTACATTTCACCAACAATATATTTTTCAGCAATTCCAGGAATCGAACCTGAGACCCTTAGACCGGTACACAGACACGCTACTGACTGAGCTAAGGTGTCAGGCCACTTAAAGCTCTAAATTCTAGCACAATTCCTGGGGAGAGAGGGAGCTACGAAGAAACAAATACAATCTTTTAAAAGTATTTTCCTCCGGTTGTAGATATAGGAGCCCTTCCCTTTTCTGTATAATAATGACACGTGATTCTTATTATGCCTCCTTAGTTTGAACCTGTCATACCGAACCACTTTCTACTTGTAGTCCTCATGAGATTAAAATATAAAACAAATCAAGTGGGAGGTTAGACTTCTGTCTGTAAAAAATAAAACAAGATACGCCACTTAATACATCACTTACCTGCTTCGGTGTCCATGTCTCAGTAGACTGGACTGCCAATGAAGGGGAGACCGAGGCTCGAATCTCGGTTGAGTATACTGAGGGTGTTTTTAAAAAATGGCTTCGCCCTCTCTCCCCACACAAAAGTGGCTACATTCCTCAAAATATAACCTTCCTAATCCCCAATTCCATTGGCGTAGCGGGTAGTTAAACAGTAAAATGCTGACCTCTGTTCTCAGCGTGCTGTGGTACTAATCTCGCATTAATAGTCTCTTTCTTCCTCTCCTTCTCTTGTTGCTCGGTAGTCTGCTTCTCACGCAACATTCGCTCTACTTTCTCCTTGTGATGTTGAGCTACTTGTGCATAGCTTAAGCGCGCTGGACCCCCAATTATATCCTAAAATAGATCAATAGGATAGTATACCAGTTGCCAAGAAAAATTAAATACAGAAGATTTATTGTTAAGCTATTAAAAAAATGGCACCAAGCTGAAAAATTTCAATAAACATTTTGGGTGCACGAAGCTTCAACTGTGATTCGAGAGTAAAATGGTGGATTCGCCAAAAAAATCTTTTAAAGGTGATATATAATATATCTCTATAAGGGAAACCTCTTTTCTCTTTATGAGGTAATTGTATTATAGTTGGAAGAAGGTACAAGAATGGTGAATATAAAACATATAAAAGGAACGAACACAATATTGCGCTTACAATGAAAAGAGGTTTTCCTTACAGAGATATATTATATATTCGTATCCAATGTCCTTTTCCTGTGTTTGTCCTTTTATGTTATACATTTTGCATGTTCCTATCTATGTGTCCTATCATTCTTTACAATTTTCCATTTTCTCTCCCCCCCCCTTTTTTTTGGTTTCCTCTTTCAGGAAGTTGCATTTCGCGTTTCACGCTCCTCTCTGATGAGTTCAGATAGAATGAAACCTAGGTCAGGGGGTGTCCAAACGTTATGTCAGAATACCACACCACTGCTGTATTTCTATGACCAAAATGAAAAATAACTTGGAAGTAATGTTTATGTTCACATTTTTATGCATGAAACACCACAATAAAATAAAGTTTTCAAGTTAGGTCCAGTTTCATAGTCAGATTAAGTAAGCCTCAAGTGCAGCGCTATACTAAATACAAGACGTCACTACCTGAAATTGAATGGAATGGGCCAGTTTCATATGCGAAACTGGCCCATTCCATTTTGGTCTAGGTAGGTGTCGTCCTGTATTTAGTATCGACTCGCACTTTAGGCGTACTAAATCTGACTATGAAACTGGCCCTTAGTATTTGTGTGGAAACATGTTGTCATGCATGATTTACTAACTTTAATAATTAATATGTAATAGATGCAGCTTTTCACAAAAATTAAGTTTGAAATTAATAGCACAAGAAGCCATGGCGTGACGATAATTTACAAGTGAAATACCTTAGTAAAATAAATATTTATAGTTTCTTACTTGTGTGAAAACATGTTTTGTGCTAGATCTATTAATAGCTTTAGTTAGAAATATGCAATACAAATGGTTTTACACAAAAAGTAAGTTGAAATTAATAACATGATGCTAGGCTGCAAATATAAGACGACCCCCTATTTTTTGCTTTCGTATTGTAATAAAAACTATTGTCTTATTCAGGCCAATACGATATTTAGGGATGAATGATGGCTCTCAAACCCTTTGGGCTCTTGAGAATCAAGGCTTCAACACTCAAATAATTAAAAAAGACTTATTTCTAGACTTAATTTTTTTTAGAGCTTTAATACTGCTTATTGATGGTTCATAACCAATTATAATTGTAGGATAAACCTAGCGGCCTGGCCCCAGACCAGTAATTTAACACTGAACAGAATGTATTATATGAAAGTACGTTAACATTTATTTAATATGTATGTTTTCTATTATCTTATTGAATATATATTTCCCCTTATGTTCATATTATTATTCTTACAAGTTTCAGATTCGAAGGTAAATTGGAGATTCAGATTAGTGTAATAGTGGATTCGACCCAACTAATAACATTGTATATTGGGATGTGCGGAGCTTCAACTTGGATTGGGGGCCAGGGGAATGACGATGGCACCTCAATTTTGTTTCAACAAATCAAAATACACCAAACTCACCACTAATGTTTGTGAAGCTTCCGCAGGAGTAGGACTCGCAACAGGCTGAATCGGGCTGTAGTGACAGTGCTGCTCGTGGTGGTGACACTAGGACGAGAGGGCGTCAAAGCGACGTCAGACACCACAACAGCACAAGTCATGGTTCGCAGCTTGACGGTTGTTGGCACAGGCTTGGTGGACGGGACGGCTGACGTTGCAGCGGGATGGTGCTGCTTACAGCTGTTTGCGCCAGCGCTCCCGTCACTCGGAGGCTTATTGAGCAAACTGGTCATTCCACTCGCAAGCTCCCCATTTAAAAGGGTTTCATCAGTCTTGTGGATTTATCAGCCATACATTTGGCCACAGGAACTGTTCTATAATAGCACAAAATCAATATAAAAAAAAGCTGCTCTTAGCCAACTCTCTGGACTTAAAGCCATTCAACATTAAACACTTTATTGCACAATTTTAACAAGTGTGTTCACTATAAACGATTTCAAACCATAAAGTTCACGAGTTATAAGAGGTCAAACTGTCATTTCATACTTTTTGCAAACCACTAAGGTAAATTAAACATTGAAGAGCAAGGGCTACACACTTAACAGAAAAACAGTCTTCAAAGTTCACATTTAAAGCATAAAAAACTGATTATGTAATTTTCAGGGTACATTAGTCCCATTCTTCATCTGTCTAGCCATGCTGCCATAGTACATTCGTGTTTTACTCTGTTCTGCTGAAGAAGGGACTGATGCAACCCGAAAATTAAATAATTATGGGGTTTGTTGTGTTTTAATTGGGAACTTGAGGCCTACAATTTTCTGGCAAGTGTGTGGTAGATGCCTTACCAATTTACCAACACGATGCGCCATCTTCCCAATTAATATTTAGGCTATTATGTGTCTTTATTTCTTTTGTTTTCAAGATTGGGAAAATCTGTGTGTTCAAAGAGTATTTGTTTTTGCAATAAGGGTGGTGGCGAAAGCTTCCCTAAGCCTTACTTGTCTGGCGAAGGAGGTGGTGTTAGGTTAGTCAGGCCGACTGACGCCTTGCTGCCTGTCCCCACATCTTTGATCTCTCTCTCTACAAGCTGCGGAGCAAGAGCTGGGGTTTGACTAGTCTGCTTGGGAGGAGGCGAAACAGAGTGGGGTGAGCCGCAAGACGCTACTGCCACTCCACTCTCGGGGCTCTCCTCTTTATTGGTTGGAGCTGTATTGTTGCTCTGGTTCTTAGGCTTGGCGGTACCTTTCACAACGTCAGCTAGCCTGGAGTATCGGAATTACACCTCAGTCACAATTAAAAAGATAGTACCCAGCTTAGAGGTCCACTGGCCTCGGAAAACTAGAGCACACACATATCAACAAATGTCGCACATAATATTATTAAAGATATCAATATCAATTCTTCGACACCCTCAATTTGTACTGGTATCTAAATAGAGAATCGATCTTAATATTACGGTTCTAGATACAGTGAAATCTCCCTTAATGTATACACCTCTGAATAGCGAACAATTTAATTTCCCCGGCAAAATAACAGGGCATCTTACAGTGAAACAACTTCCCAATAACGGAAACGGACACTGCTAGACACGCATATTTATTGTAACAATCTCTAGAAAGCGGACAAAAATCGAAAACACCAGTTAATATATTTTACTGTAGGAATGTTAGGATGTCATTGTCTCGAATAAGTGTTAGCAGTGCTGCCTTGACCCTCTAGTCAAAGTTTTAAAATAGCCTCACAGAAATGACATCGCTTCCCCAACGTCAAATTAAGTGGTCATATCTTTGAATAGTTCTGTCGCACTTGACCAATAACATTCCTTTTCTGGGACATTAATTCATGAAAAGGCATTGGAAATTGCTTAAGAGTTTAGTTTAAGTAACTTTAAGGCTTCTGCTGGTTGGCTGGAAAAGTTTTGAATTAGACATAATAGATAATTTTTTTTTATTTACTTTTCGTCATATATGGTGTTTACAGTATGCCATATACAATATTTTTTAATACTGGTAATCCTGTAGACAATACTGCATACTGCAGTAATTATGTATATTGTTTTATTAATATCCACAGTATTTAGGCCACTGTGTTCAAGTGATATGCTTTAACATTTTAAAACCATTTTTCAAATAGCGGACACTTTATAGTTCCATAAGGTGTCTGCTATTAAGAGATTTCACTGTATTTAATTTTACTTTTCATTGATATATGTTTATTTTGTAAGAAAAAAATAATCAAAATATACTATAAAATCAATAATCATAGAATTAACTTAATTTTTGTACATTCTACAAACAATTTGTGAGGGTTGGCAGCAGCTACCTGTTCTCCCAATGCAAGCTGGTGGTGATCGGTTGGTACAACTTCTACCGGGGGACTGCTCTTAGCAGACACACTGGTCCCCCCCATCTAGACCAGGTAAAGGTGGGAACGCAGTAGCCTCAAGGTCAAACTGAGCACCGCGAGTGGTGGTGTGCTGCTGTGGTGTTTGGCTCACGAATCACAGGCTGAGGACTTCCAGACGTTGAAGACTTGTTACTTCCCATCATCGCCGGAGCACGGGCGAGACCTGTAACTTCCTCATCCTTTCGTCGACGCCTGTGTCTGGAAATAAACAGTTTCATATCAATTTAAATAAATACATCCAGGCTTTAATATCAAATAGTCATCATCCATTTTTAATATCAGTGTCTGGCCAAAAATTAAAAAGGCTGTGAGCTCTTTTAGATACAAATAAGTGTTTAATGACCAAGAAATGTATGAAACATGTAAAACAGTAGAAAATAGAATGTGAAAGGGGAAAATGGGTTAGAGCTTGACAGAAAAAAAGAAGTGTTTAATTCAAAATAGAGTAGTTAGTGTTTGTGTCTTCTCTCTTCACACGTTTTGTTTGTTTGAAAAATTAAAATAACGAGATATTACTAAATCTGTGTGTGACTCTTTCTGCCATTCAAGACTGAAGACCAGATTCTTTACACACTTTTCCTGTGTCATAGGTGGGCTTTCTTCATTAAATGTGTTGTTACTTTTTTTTTTAATTTCCACCATTGCAAGCCTTTCGCCCCTTCATAGTTAAACATCCAATGATGTTTGTACGATAGGACTAATTATGGATTCAGTTTCACTCAACAAAACTAACTTCACAAACCAATCTGATAATCGTGTTTTTGGGTGATAATAAATTCAAGTCACTCCTCTAAGGGTGTGCAAAGTACACTTTTTAAATTCGAAGCAAACTCTAACCGAATATATTAAATATTCTCAAAGCCGAATTGGGTATTTTTCGTTAGTGGTTTTTACACTCGAAAAAAAAATTATATTGTGGTTATTTAAAATACTTTATGCGCTTAAATTACTTGTAAAATGTTTAAAGTTGTACAATTGCTTGTAATATTCTGTTTCAATCTGATAAATCATGTTATTACCATAAAATGCAATCAATTACTTAATATTTTTTTCAATTTGAATATTAATTTGTATTTACAAAACAGCTCAGATTGATAGTAAATGAACAAAGTATTTTAGTTGCAATAATTTTACTGGCAAAGCTTCGAAGCCGGAATTTTTTTTCCGAAGCGAAGATGAGGCTGAAGTTTGTTACAAAGTCAAGTCGAAGTTGTGAAACTTCGCACACCTCTACATTCTTCTGTTCTCTGCCAAAAATGAAAGCCAACAAAATATTTACCTGAAGCACAAAGAGATATTGAAAATACCATTTCAAGGAACTTTATCAAGATTTATTGATTGATAACAAAGCCAAGCACAAACCAGGTAAGACAAAGTTGAGTCAAAGCCAGACTTATTGCGGAAAATGATGCTCAGATAATAACAACTTTCGAAGCATTTGTCTGTTTATAATAATATACTACACATCTTGAAAACGTCAGAAATAAATCAATTCCTGCCCTGTGGCTTGAAACAAATTCTTAAGTTAGGGTTATTCTTTAAGACCAGATTAAGTGTTAGTTACAACTCAACTCTTGACATCTACTGCTCACAATGACTACCGTAGACTGGGGTGACTTGACCCAATTTTTGACATTCAGATGTTCATGTTTTTACCAACAATTTTATTCCTATTATTATTTCTCTCAAGTTTTTGGAGCCTTGACCTATACTACACATCTGTGTTTCAATAACTAAAAGTAATAGAAAAAAGTGGGTGGGTCGAGTCACCTAGTGGTGGGTCACACTTGAACCCAGCCTATCTATGTTTTTTAATGCTATTACCTTACACTAAGCGACCCCACCATAATGGATGGGGTGACATGATTCCTCACATTTTAGGGATCATTTTGGAGTTTAAAAAAATACAAATATTGCAATTATTTATGGAGAAATAGCATAATATTCAAACAAATGAGTTTGAGAATGACCTGTTTATATTATAGCATTTTGTGCCCGGTTGGCAATTATTTCCACTTTTTAAGTATTAATTATATAATTATAATTATTTCCTAATAGGCTAGTGTGAATATGAAATAATGAAATTAAAACTCAAAATATGAAGGTTCCTTTTAGATTGATATTAACTTTTGTTAATCAAACAATACACTGTTAACTTTATTAATGTTAATGTTTTGCTTTTTATTAAACGTATTTTCATTTTTTTTTTACCTCTAACTAAAAATATCATTTTGAAGAGTCAAGGATTCTAATAAATAAATTAAGTTAAATAAACTTTATTCAATGTGTGTTATTCACTATGTATTTAATGTGAGCGCCAACATTGTGTTTAAACATCTTTCCTACTATCACTGTTAGTTGTGTGTTATAAAGGAGTGTAAAACCAGACTAGAAGTGCTTTGTGCAGATTTTGTTTACCTACAATAAAAACTTGTTCAATTTTTCTAAAAATAAAGCTGAAATATTAGTTTTAGCATAAAAAAAAGCACCGTAAAATCAATAGTAATTTTCTATGCCAACGTTTTTCATAGAGGATTCTTAAAAAGCATTAATATGTAATAATTAAATATGATATAATTATTGTAGAGATATAAAGCACTAAAAAAAGTAAAAAATCAACTCATTAATTTACACTCATTTCAATATTTCAATGCATTCATTACATCATCTCCAGGTAGTAGTAGTAGTAATAATGTAATTAAAGCATCGTAATAAACAAGTATATCTAATAATGTGTTATTGTTTTTACATGTATCTGTGCTTTATTTTTCTAAAATTTTATCATATTTATTTCACATATTTTGCTTAGTGCACTTTGTTTCATAAACATTAAAAAGCATTTAATAACGAGATGATATGCTTGCCAAAAAAGTTTAGAAGATATGGCGGAATTTTCACTTAAAAGTGTTTATCCAATGAACAATTAATAACTTAATATCTTCTAATTGTAAAATACAATACTTTTGGATTTCTTCAACAGGCAAAAAGAATGCCGACTAGCCCGATACCAACACGATCAATTGGTATGAGCAGCTTTTACCTTCTGGATGAGCTTCCCTTCATTTGTTTATAAGCTTAGTTTTCTCACGCCCTTTCAGACAAATGTCACCCATGTGCGAAGGCTCATGGGCCATTCTTAAAGGGTTTATATCTATGCAAGGTAAACATTTTTCACTAAAAGAAAATATTGGCAAAAACACAAAAAGTGTGTGAATTTAAAAAAAAAAAATCTAAACACTTTTTACACAAGAGTAATCAAAAAGTCGACACTAATTTTTGATTCGTATAAGAGCTTAAAACTTCACAAAAATAATACAGGTTAAAGATTAGCCCTTGTGTAGCAAAAATAAATATATATTTGGTTCTTATCAAGTGCACTTCAGCTCATATATAAAAAATATTGTCACCACACCAATTTTAAGAACCCAGAAACTCCACTTCACATGGCTTGAGTGGATCAGTATTACTCTTCCAAAGAACTTAAATGTAACAATAAGGAACACTTATCAATACAGCAGCGTGGGAACTATGCATTACTGATTGCAAACAAGCCTCAACCAAAGTTAATCTACTTCCTTTCTGCCCTGGTTTTCTATCCATTCCTAGGACTGCTATCAATGTAGTACAACTTAAACAAGAGCAGCAAATAAAGAGCAGGCAGTTAATCATGCAGCTCAATTAAGAACAATAAGCAACAAGACAACCACTTTGTTTACTAATTCAAAGCAAAACTTGAATCAAATGTAAGAAATATTCTTGAAACCAGATTAAAGTTAGAACTAGGGATGTGGTATTGAGTACTAATATCAGTAAAATATTATATATGAAAAAAGTGCATTGAGCAAAAACATTTAGTGATAAATAAAATGATAGAATATTAGGAAAATGGTAGAGCACAAATAGAAGTAACAACACTGACACATATTTACACACACTTCAATATTTCGATGCTATTGTAGCATCTTCCTCAGGAAGTAGTAATTAGACTGGCTACAATAGCATCGAAATATTGAAGTGTGTGTAAATATGTGTCAGTGTTGTTACTTTTATTTGTGCTCTACCATTTTCCTAATATTCTATCATTTTATTTATCACTTAATATCAGTAAAAGTATCGGGTAAAAAAAATACTAAATACTAAAGTAAAATATCAATATTAGTTAAGTATCGATACTTTTTTTCACATCCCTAGTTAGAACAATTTTTGTTTGTAGTATTATGCTTGAAAAATTGTAAGTGTGGTTATTGATTTAACTTTTTATGTAACTGTAAAAGTACGAAGACTGGTAAATCTTAGAATTTACTGGTATACCCCAGCATTTACCAATATCTGATGGTAAAAATCAGAAATATCTTAGAATATGTTAACATTTTTAGTTTTAACTCTCTCTAATCAGGTTGGAGAGGATCTAGCTTTGACCAGCACTAAAAAAGTAAGCCATTAGCCTAACCTAACTTAACCTAAGCTAAACGAGCCTAATCCAACCTGACCTAAAGGCCAAATACACTTTCGAATCAAATGCTATGAGTTATTTCCGGAGTCAAATTAAAGCTTACATGTTAAAAATTTCTATAATGTCGAATAAAAATATTCATAATCATCATCATGATGCAGTTTCCTGCCGCTGGCAGGGTCTGTCTGGATCATAAGACTCCATTTACTTCTGTCCTTCCACCACCTTCCTTCCTCCACACCAGCCCAAACCACCCCAAACCACTCCTACTTTAATAACTATATAAATTTAGATATTAAATATAATTTACAAAATGCTATAGTTCTAATATAATTAACATTTTTTATGTGAACACTAATTTCTGATAAAAATAACCGAATATATATTTTTTTTAAATTCGCAAAGCTGTGTAATTGGCGATTCCAGAATTTTAATTTTGAATCAAAGGGCGAAACGAACGAAAATTCGAAGCAAACTTAAGGTTCTGAAGCTTCACACACCCTTATTATTTTAAAAATTCAATTCCCACAACCTTGAAAACGTGCTAAAAAGAGAGAAAAACAACTACAAAAAGCAAACACTGCCAAAGGACTGCTCAAGAGAGAAAATTAAGAGCACCTCTATTGAAAGTACTATAAGAAAGCACACACCAGTGTTAACTACGACACATTACATTTCACATTCATGAAGTAAGTTTAAATATAAATGGAATACCCAAAGTTTCCAAGAAGTAGACTTGGCGCAGAATGATGCACAATGTACCTCGGAGGCAACGGCTCCTTGCCAATCAGAGTAGCAGTGTCTCTAGACTGTCTGTATGAGTTGTCATCGCTATCCAAGCGCACATTCTGACTAGGTGCGGGGGCATTGCTCACTTCACTGGTCTCCTGCGACGCAACCACACTCTGCTGCTGTTGGTGGTGGTGATGGATCTTGGAATGGTTGTGGTGGCTATCCATCGCAACACTAGCACTGATAGGTATCGGCAGTCTGATGGCGCTGCTTACAGTCTTTATGGTGGGCAGGTTGCCGGCACCGGTCACTACGCTAGCGACACCACCTAGGTGGTGGTAGGAGTGGGAGTTTCCGGGTCTGCCCATGGTCAGAGTAGTGTCTGGGAGGCTACTTCTGTCGCCGCCAGGTTGGCTACGCTTATTTCTGTTTGATTAAAAAAAACATACATTAGTAAATTATTTGACATGTACAATAAAACTGTGTCTGATGAAGTTTATATATTTAGGCCAAAAATGTCGACCATGAATTAGGTTAAGATAATGTTTTGACACCAGTATAGTCTTTCAAGTTTATACTTTTCTAATCAGTATTTGGTTAAACATTGAAAAGAGTAAGAGCAAGGCCTAAACACCAGAAAACTGTAAGCTTCAAACATCGCAATTAAAACACATTATGTCATTTTTGAGGTACGTCGGTCCCTTCTTCAGCAGAAGAGAGTAAAACACAAGAGTCTGCCAAAAAAATGAACTTATACCCCAAAAATTACATTATATTGGGTTTTAATTGTGAACTTTGAGGCCTACAGTTTTCTGGTGTTTAGGCCTTGCTCGTCCTCTTTTCAAAGTTTAATTTAATAGAGAGTTTGGCGCCATTCTTACTTTGTAATGAGTATTTAGAAAATTATTGCAAAAATAACTTAACTAACATCCCAGTAACTTTTGTTTCCTTGACACACCAAATACCTGAATTTTACAAGATTTTCCAAGGAAATATCGACCTTGAAATGTTTGTAACAAGAGTCTAATGTGGTTCTAACCACATTCAAGTTAGAACCGATATTAAACCGATTTGTATTTCTATGCGTCTCTATTGACTCTCAAATGCCAAAAAAGTTTGCAAATAAGGAACACAAGAGACATTTGGGAATTTTTAAATGTGTTTATAGAAAATAGTTCTCTATTAAGACTAATTTATTTAACTCATAACAAAACAACCCTCAAATCCCTCAGGATACACTAGATTTTAGTTTTAAAATTTTTATTTAAAATGAAACTTATTATACAACTTTGATTGAGAGATTAGATGTCAAGTTGTTAACGATCAATTTTCTTCAAGAGGCAACCATTACTTCTTGTCAGGGGGCAGTAGATGTAAAAGCCAGTTTATGTTTGTTACCCGGTCTTCTAGCCCTCTTTCCTAAACGTCATCCATGTGCAACTAATAATATATAAAGTTGTTATCAAGGCTGACCAAAACAAATGTTGGTATTTAATATAAGGTTCTTTCTACAAAAACGGACCGTATACAACATTTCCGAGCAAATAAATACTTGTTCCTCACCTGGTGCGAGGGAGGTATCTTGTTTGTGGTTTAGTAAAGGAGCCTTGCGGTGCCAGACCATTTACAGAGAAAACACTACCAATGTCGAAATAAGCAGCCGCAGCGGCGGCGGCGGCTGGACTCGCAGGGGCAGCCCAGGTTATAGGAGGGTAGAACGGCTGGTGCTGGGGAAACGTCTGTCAGAGAAGAGAGAATGTTAGGACGTTTTAACTTTGGATTAAGTTACACCAGTCTGCAAAATACACAACACCCCAAATGTCTTGTAGCGGCGTGAATGTTACCGGAGAATGGCCCCCTTCTGTGGTGTCTGGTGCTAGACAAGGCTATTTATTTTTCTATTTCAAATTATAATTTTGGTTGTGTTGAGTACTATTAAACTTGAAAATATATAGTGGAAAATTTACCAGTTTAATACTCTGGACAAATTATTATTATAATCACCGTGTCTTACTACCCGTTAGGGTTATACGCACTTACGCTAGTGTGTAATGGAAGGGTGATTACGAGATGAAATGGAGGACCTACAGTTTAACTTGGGATCCGAACCACGGTGGAGGCTTGGCATTCCACACATTCACAAGTTGTGATTAATACACGTCTTGTCAGAGGTGAAGGAAGGGTTTGGCAATCAGATAAATCTGTTCCGGGACCGAGGATTGAACCGTGAATCCCCAGCACAGTTTAGGACCAACGACTATTTAAATCATGTTAATAATGAAGAGGGAGTATAGAGGGGTGATATGTTTACTTTGAGCCTCACTTATGAAATCAGCATAATCTCATATGCAAAATGGGCAAATTTAGGAATTTGCTTAAGATTATCATTGCTGCCAACACTAAAATGCACAATTTAACAAACATTTATAAGTCCTTTTTAAAAAAATAAAAAAAAAAAAGTACTGACAAATTTACATGAAATGGGATTTAATCTAGTTTATATTTAATAATAAAGGTACAAAAATATGTTAGCCTATTTAAAATACAACATTAATTCAGAAACTACCAAGATATCTTAAGGTTAATATAAAATTTTACTTTCAAAATTAACATGATGCAACAAATACAATTAAAAATGTATTAATGGCGACCTTAACTATTTTGTAATAATAATGATAGTAATAATAATAATCTGCAGTAAAATCTCAACTGCGGTATAATATTCGCATATTTTTGTACACTCTGGGAGAGTTGGTAGTCCTGCATCAAGAATCTAAGTCATCGTTAACAACAGTTACCAGGCCACTTAAGTAAAATGCCTCCATCTTCCTCTATCCTTCCACCATTACTCTCCTGCCACTCTCACACTTTCTGTTATCTGCACCTCTCAAATTTTCTTGGTCTCCCTTGTGGTATTTGGTAATCATGCTTCATCTCCATCACTCTCTTTGGTATTATCTCCTTTTCCTACCTCATTACATGCCCATACCAACTCAGTCTTGCTTCCTCTACTATCTCATGTACTCCAACATCCTCATTACATGCCCATACCATTTAAGTCTTGTTCCTCTACTATCTCATGTACCCCAAATATTTCCCAGATAACTTCATTCCTAATCTTGTTTCTCCTTTTGGCAGCTAACAAACTTCATACAAAGTAAATAGAGAAAATCTCGCATCTATTATAATACTTACATATACATGGACCTGATTTCCGTAGTTAACACTGGGAGGTATTGAGCTACCATTGGTATAGATGAACCTCTGTTGTGATTGATAAGCGTTCGGATCATACAGAGGAGCCGGAGGCGTTCGGAAACCATTCTTCATTGCCGTGCTCAACGGCGGAACCGGAGGCATCGGCAACCTGTTCATTGGTTTTGCTTTGATGCGTGCCATGATTGGCTTACCCTACGTAAGAAGACATATTCCCTATAGTCTCTATACACAACTATAATGTAATAGACAAAAGAACGAGAAAAATAGAATAACACTTAAAAACAATATTACATTTGAATCCATTTAAAAATAAAACTATAACATTAATATAAAAAATCTTGACAAACAGTACTACTAAAAAATTGTTATACGAATTTAATCAAATATTTAAAAATATATTAATAGGGCCAAATTTTAAATAACTAAAAATTTTCAAAAAAATGACATAAAATTAACAAAAACTCAAAAATAAATAAATTAACAAAAACAAAAAAGACTTACTCAAGCACGCACCTTAAAATATAAAACGCAATGAAAAGCCTTTAACTAAACTCTTGTATTCTGCTAAATGTAAATGATTTACAAATATTTGAGAAATGAATAGCCTTCCCCTTCCAACGCAACCCCTCTATGCTAGATGGAGTCTCCCCAGGAATGGTTTTTTACAACCAATAAGCAAAGAGGATACAAAGTTCATAACTACATTATCTTCTCATTCCAACAACTGCATGTTGGAGAAATTTTTGTTTGAGCATTTATAAAATATCCATAGTATTATCCTCACCCCGATTATTAATGTAATTTATAGATTGATAATTTTATGCAACCAAAATATATTACAGATTTAAGTATACATGCAGGTGTGTAAATTGATGATTAGTTTTTTCCCCTCCCAGAATGATAGGTTCAAACGCACAAACTTACTTAGCCTCCTACTACTGCAGGACTTACTTGAGTCCCATTCTTAAGTGTGCAGTACACATCACACTTCCAACACACATCATAATGTATTTGTTAACATTTATTTTATCAGATTTTGATGGTGACACAAAAATAATTAAAATTTACATTTTGAAATAAGTAACACAGAATCATAGTTAAACACTTTTTTTAGCACCGCATCTTACTACGCAGGTTATTAACTGATGTATAATTATGCTAACGGTTTAAGTATAGGTATTAGTGCGCGAAAAGAGCGTTAGACCAGCTGGCAAAGAAGTGGGTATTTGCTTTTATTATGTATATGTATTGACACAACCCAAATTATTTGAGGATATGTATTCTGGCAGGACTGTCTTTATGGGCCCATATCTAATAGGATTGGTTATGATTTTTACTAGAAATTCTTATATATTAGGTTATAGTATACAAAATGAAAGTTAAAAACAAATTTATATCCAAGCCGTCGATATTTGTTATGTGAACAAGTCTGCCCTTTCTAACCAGTATTTTATTTACCTACTCAATATTAGACATGTTTAATTGTAACTTTTCCAAGTTTTTGCACACTGCTAGTTTAGATACGGTCATGTTACCAGTTAAGAGAGTCGAAAGACCTCTCAATATTCATGAAATTATGTAACAAGTCCAATCTGTTGCCACCAATCAATATTAAGGTTGGGACCTGTATTAATTTGACTTGCAATTCCTGTGCGTCTCTATTGACTCTCGATTGTCACGAAATAACAAATAAGAAACACAAGAGACTTTCCTGAAATATTCAATCTAAAAATTATACCACAAATTTTATTTGGGTAGATAGTATTTATATATTATATATTCTTGACACACGCGTGAAAAACACAATTTCAGGAGAGATATTAGCTAATTTTGAGATTTAACAGTCTCCAGCAAAGTATATTTGAATATTCCTAACTTCAAAAGCCAATTTTCAACTTTTCCAGTCACTATATAGTGCTTTATTTTTATTAAGACGGCAAATTTAGTGTAATACTATCATTTGACACAAATCATGAGGTTTTTAAAGATTTCAGCCTAAGCGAGGGCCTGTTAGTGTGAACCAGGTAAGATTTCATGAGATCATATTGAGACACCTAGGTACAGCTTAAAATTGTTGTGGACATATTTTATTTCTCTTCAATAACTTAATCAATTCTCTCGCAGTCACACAACCGTGACTCAGCTTTGCCTAAAGACTCCCCGGTAAAGGGTGGAAAGAAAACTTAAAAATAGTATGTTGACTTTGATATTATATGCGCTAATGGGACTAGTGTGTTAAAATAGTCACGGTGTGTGTATTAACGGAAAAATATTAATTTTTATTATGTAAATACAATTGTGTATTTTAAGTTATTATATGAAAATTCCCTGGCATTTCAAGGTACTGGACACCCTGTTTAATAACTCGCACTCAATAAATAGATAAACTTCTAGCATGCAGCGCCAAGTGGTAAGAGGAGCAAGCAGTTGATGACAACCACAGGCGTAGTTTTATTCTGAATCTTCAATCTTTCTGAATTATTAAAACCAAAACCAATTCAGGATTATTTTTTTATTCATGCAGTTCATCAAGAGCTTGTGTTTAGTTACCTGAAACTCCCGAACCTCTTCCCTTAGGAACCTGTATGCTCTTTGAGCATCTTCGTCAGACTCAAAGGTAACATACCACGAATTATTGTGCGCAAATTCACACGATATTAACCTTGGACAACCTTCACCCGAAATAAACCCTGAAAAAACAAACAGAAAAATCTTAATTAATGCAATATACATATTTAAATTAACTACACAAACTACGTACAATTTGTTTATGAAATTATTTTTAAAATTAGCTATTCGTAATGTAATTTTATGTGTAAATAAGTACATTTACTTAAAGTGCACATTAAAACATGTCGACTTTATTTTAATATACCTTAACTTCTTCTAGTGGTGTATTATCTGGAATTTCTCGAAGAATAACTATACATCGTTTATGGTTTGGCCTCACTTTTTGGCCTTCCTCGTCTACTTGTACGTTTGGCGATTCTAAAACGAGAACAGTTTTCTGCTAACAGTTCAAAAAGCAAAATACTCTTAATTACAAATATGGTCGCATGTGAGACATGCATTAACGACAACATATAGAAACACATCTTCATAAGGTGCGTAAAAACTATTTAAAAATCATGTAAATACTTTTTTTTTGGTAGATATGTCAAAATGGTTTTTTTCTATCTTGACAACATTTCAGTTTTAAAATTTCAACCAACATTCAGCGAATCTTTATAATAAGCACATTTTCTGAAGGAGTCTATATAAGAAAATAACTTTCTACTGCTAACAATACCCTTGATAAAAAAACACTATAGTTTTAAAATAACTTTTTATAAATAAATTACATCGAAACAATTAATGTTTGAATGTTTATTTAAGAAAAGTTACTTTCCTTATATTTTTGACATGCAAGCAAATTATCCTAAACCTATGTATAGTACACTCATGACCTTAGTTTACTTGGATAATAGCTTAAAAAGTTACTAGAAATATTCCCTAATGTATCCCTACGCCTACAGTTGACATCTGTCACTTAAGATAGCTGTAATGAAAACATATGGTAATGTATGAATGTGATGGTTAACCACAGTAATTTAGGCAAATATTATTGAAAAATTTATTTGAGGTCAGGCACAAATCTTGTTTATCATTTTATGCCACTTAAAAAAATATTCACAGCACCTTCACAAAAGGTCAAACAAACACAGCTTCAAAATGGTGACCGACGAATCTAAACCATGTGATTGAACGTGACGGAAATAAGTTCTTTACAATACTGCACCCATGCAGTGGATAAAAATATTTTAGCATTCCAAAACGAGAAATAAGTACTTTTAATCACGTTTAAAATCTATTTTCAAATAGGATAAAAAGAAATTATTAAACAAAATGAAATAGTGTGAGAAAACTTAAGTTATTTTTAATGTAAAATATAACAAGGTAGGCTGATTAAAAAACTTAACATTTATAACAAAACAGTGATCCTTTACAAGTGTTGGCAACCCAAAACCTAAACATTATTTTTCAACTGTCATCCAGGTAAAAACCTATCAGCTGTAAAAAATCTTTAGCGCCTCTAAGTGACTCAATCGTTACATTCAACCTAAAAGGACCATATTGTGTAGGTTTCATCCACCTTTCCTGTACCTTTTTTTAGTACCACGTCTTGCTAGCTGTTCAGGTTGTAGGCATTTTGTAAGTTCTTTAATATGGCTGAATAAGCACAGCACCTAAAATTTCAATCTCACCACTTCATTGCTCGAATGTTTTCATGGTAAAGATATCAACCAACTAGTTTCTATTTATATTTAGGACAAAATATAATACACACTCACCTCTTAATACTTCTGTTATTAATTTGATATCCTTCGTGAGTTTTTTCACTTGGTTAAAATTTGCAACAGTCCAAATTGGTACATATTGGTCATTGTCCATTTGGGAAAGCAAATATGCGTCGTTGGCCAAATTTTCCCTGCAAGAACCATTACACACATAACAGGAGACTTGAAAATGTTCTAAGCGGTGGGAGGGTGTGAAGGGATGGTGTCAAAATGGTGGATTCAATAGTTGCTAAAATAAAACATAAAATACCTATACACTAAAAAAATGTATGTTAAAAACTTGATATTTAAATATAGAACACATCTGCCACTTTATTTACCTTAAGACAATACAACAATGAACTAGACCGTAGCCGGGGCGGGGGTTCAACCCACCCTCCACCCCCGAAATTTTATGAAAAAAAATGGCTTTATGTTCCAAACAACATCAAATTAAGATACAGGTACAAATTAGGGGGCTGTGTTATCATAAAAAAACACTTCAGAGAGCTTCTAGAGGTGTTTAGTATTTAGAACTTTTCCTAGCTTATGGCAGTCAGAGTTGTGTTGGGAAAAAAAAAAAAAAAAGATAGCTTCTAGAACTATTTATCAATTATATATTTTCTTCTAACTTCCGGCAATTGGGGGATGTGCCCAACTAAACCCCCCTGAAATTATTGGCTGGCTACGGCCTTGACAATTAATTAATTAACTAGAAGTTGATCAATGTTGTTTGAATCAACTATCGACTGATTTTGGCAGAACAAATTTTTTAGAATATACAAACTTTTGTTTACAGTCACAATGATAACAGTTTGTTGTGTTATTAATGTTATTTGAAATACCATCAAAAGTGATCACTTAAGATCACCTGACCTTACATATTAATCAACAATAGTAATAATTATAGGGATTTGAAAAATGGATTATAGTTACTTGTTCTAACTCTTGTTTTGATTCAAGTATAAATTATTATTAGCACGGCGTCTTACTACCCGTTCGGGTTATACGCACTTACGCTAATGTGTAATGGTAGGGTGATTGTGAGATGAAATGGAGGACCTACAGTTTAACGTGGAATCCGAACCACGGTAGAGGCCTGGCATTCCTCACATTCACAAGTTGTGATTAATACACGTCTTGTCAGAGGTGAAGGAAGGGTTTGGCAATCAAATAAATCTGTGCCGGGACCGAGGATTGAACCCCGGACCCTCAGCACAGAAGTCTGACACCTTACCCCTAGACTACCAGGTCACCAAGTATAAAGAGGATATAAATATTTCCGTGATATGTTGTGTTGCAATATGAATTTAGTAAAAATATACTGTAGCAAATATATTTTAGCCCAATCTAAGTTTAGATAAGGCGATAAAATAAAAAATGCAGTTTATGTTAGTCTCTTTTGACCCTCAAACATCATCAACATATGAACAAGGAACACAAGAGACATTCTTTTGTTTCACCCCTAAGTGATCTTTCATAACCAAAATGTTAGGGTTTCTTCGAGCCACTACACTACTTTCACTTTTGGCAACACCTTCCTTCTGCGGCTTTACAATTTCCGATGAAACTGTAAGTCTGACATGAATTGTCATTTCCCTGACTTTCCAGACCGTAGGAACCCTGAAGGGTGAATTCTAATCAAACTTGAGACACAGCTCCAAGAATGATATGGGGCATTTTTCCATGATAGGAGGAGTGTAAGCAAAACCAGTTTCCAAATAGATGGGAGCAAAAGTGCAACTTATCAGGCTTTTTTGGCAACTGCAATCATATGTTGGTGTGTGATTTTGTTCTATGTGTTAAATCAATACGGTAAGTTTAATTGCTAATCAGATGTTCCACTACCTATGCCAGCTCCTTAGCCTTAAACTAAGAACACAATATTTTTAATTAGATCATTTCAATCACTAAGTTTCAGTTAAGGACATGTTTAGATTATATTTGCAACAAATTAAATTATAGGATCAAGATGATCAAAATGTAGTTTTGTTAAAAAAAAATCCCCCCCTCTACGCCGAGATATAGAATTTTTAGACCATTTTGTGTAATGCATGATAATTCAAATCAAACTTGAGATAAAATTCCACTATAAACAGTGTGAATCTCACAATTTTGTTTACACTATGTAAGTAAGTCACTCTGTTTTTATTCCTAGATTTTGTTGAAAAATTAATGTAGGGTTTATAAGACTAGTATTTAAATTCCCCGATTTACCAAAACCTGTGGCCACCATCTTTTCCAACAAGTACCAAAGATTGTATAGTCCACACCAAGATGATGATTTGATTTTATGGCTTTACACACATCTTTATTCCCTTGAAATAATGTATTTCATTAGTGTCATCATGAACTAGCTGGGTCGTTTGGAACGTAGGCCTCTCCAACACCTTCCATTGGCAGCTTAAGGGTTGATAATACATTTAGTGACCACCACACATTCAAACACATGTGTGTACAGCCCTACTTTATACTGCAGCAATCTTACAAAACATATTGAGTTGGTTGGACAAATCTCAACTTCAAGAAGTTTTTATTTATTATTTTTATTATTTAGCATTGCGTCTTACTACCCAATCGGATTATACGCTAATGGATTAGGAATTGGGAAAGTTGAATTTAGAGGAAGCGAACCCACATTTGCGTGGAGGGAGAGTGGAAAACCATTTAGGAAAAACCACCCCCAGTTCACCCGACCGAGATTAGAACCTCGATCTCCACGTCCTCGGCAGTAGAGCTCAACACAACTAGCGCGTTAGCCAACTACGCCACCGAGGCGGGTCTTTAAGAAGTTAATTTACTTTCAAAGCAAATGAGGTTCAAAATAACAGAAATTGTTAAGATTAAATAATATTGCTAGTTACACTAAATATTAGATTTAAGATAATTTCAGAGTGGTTGATGTAGGCTTCAAAGGTCTTGAAATAAAATTGCAGTCTGTAACAAAAATGCTTTGGAATTCACACGAGCAAGCCACAAATCCTCTGATCTGCTCAGTCGCCGCGAATATGTTGAACAGACCGGTGGTAGTTGCCGGTGCCGATGTAAAGTGTAAATAAACCTGGCCGTAGTTTGGTGCAAAACACAACTGTATAGAAAGAGAAAGGGCTCTGAATTAATTTTGAATTTAAATACCTTTTTTCAGAATCCTGGAATCCTGCCCCTTTCTCTTCGACACGACGCAAGCAAACTTATTATTTTATTTTTACATTCCTCTACATCAGTCTCCATATAGAAGAACCAATCTCTATTCAGGCGGCATTCTTCAAATTTTTTTTTGTAGCAAGTTAATCTGGGTGTCTCAGTTTCCACAAACTATTTTATTTTTGTGTATCTGTTCAATTAGAGTGCTTTTTCTTCACTCCACATATTCGTAACTTTGAGAAGTCAGTCTAAATAAAGTAAATCAGTAGAGTCGATTAAAAAAAAAAAAAAAGAAATTAAGTTATACAGACCACCACGTGCCCATTCACCACGAATCACGTTCAAATGTACACTGCAAACGACTTTGTGTTCGCTCCAAAACCCGACGGATCAGAAAGAACCTAAGCGTGAGCGTTACAACACTCTCTCGATGTGCAAACGAACGAATAGCGTTACTCGTTACGTTAAACCCATCTGTATGGTGCTTAACACAAGATGCTATTGGATATTTAAAATATATGAAAGGTGGGAGAATATTCAGAAATTTGTTGACTTTTATAAAATAAAGATGGAGCAGGAAGAGGTTACCAACACTGATAAACCTAAATTGCAAATAAATGGGGATTGGTTGAAGCAAAATAGCCAATCTCATCTAAGTTACCAAGGTCAGGCATTGGCAATTGTGAGATTGTGAATTTACTCGTTCCTTCTACATTTCATTTTCTCTTTCATTTTAGTTTACAATATTCACACAGCCCAAGTCAAAGTGTATTTGTAAAGATCTTGTATACATTTCTCAAGAGTAAAAAATACATCTTCAATTAGGGGCTAAATAAACACTTTGCAAGTTGTTATAAACAAATTTAAAATGTTATTCAATAAAAACAGGTAAATTGAAACTTGACTTACCTGGAGAAGTAGTATTCGAGTTGGGATGATAACATCTGTTTGAGTTGGTCCAGGGGGATGCCCGAATCTGGCCCGGCGCCAGCCAGGTCAGGGGGCACTCCCCCCGGAGGAGGGCTAAGCTCATTGTACGACTCCAGCGGGTCTGCTATGCCATTCAGCGAGCTGAGCAAACATGGAAATCAATATTACTATAATGTAGTCACATCGAAATAGGGCCAAGGATTCATAAAGTAATATTGCAAAATGCAAATTGGCACAGTGAGCGCCTACAAAGATAAACAAATCCAGACTAGAGTTATACTGCCATATTGGTAAGTTTTTAAAGGCGACTAAACATTGTATTTATATCTATACACCCGACTTGGTTATTACACTTTTATAACATGCTAAACATTCAAAACGACGAGTTTTTTTGATGTCAGGAAAGTGACTGACGAGTTCAACCGGTCAGTGGTTGGTTGTGGCACCCCTGTTAGAATTTTGGGGTTTTTCCACCTTCTATTCAAAGTGGTACATATCAAATAATTGTTTTTAATTTTTTTTATTTAAAGGTAAAAAACTTTATTAAAAAAAAACAAATACAGCTTAGAGTAGTTGAGGAAATCAATAAACTAGCACACAAACCAACCATAGCAAATTATTAGTACCCATTAGTAGGAAAACAATGATTAATGTGAGACTTGGGATTGTTGTTTATAGCACAAGAGTTTGATCCTGGCCTAATGGTTGACAATGCAACAGGTATATCTTGGATTTTATTCTTGCCATAGCTGAGAAGGCTTGCTCTTGCTCGCACAAATAGAAAGTCGAGAAGGGCAAAAGCAAGTTTGTTCTTTTAACATTAAGCTTTAGACTAGACTGCTAATGACAAGTAGATCAGAGTTTGAACCCTGGTCGGATGTCATGATTGGTCCCCCCCCCCCCCTATTTATGCAAATGCCATGTACATTACCTATAAATTCAACCTTCGACATCCTAAACATATTATTAGCAGAATTAGTTAGAATGTGTACATCATAAAGATTGTGCACAGTGCTTATCAGTGAAGCCATTCTAAAATGGTCAAAAAACGCCTTTTCAATGCCGTTTTTATCCAAATATTGTTTAATATTTCAACAATGTCCAGTACTACGAACGTCTATTACCTCTTTATATCCATTAATGTTTAATCAGAAATTAATTGTGTATACTCAACTTTGACCAATGATAGTCCAGACTTTTTCCTAAATTTCCCGACTTATACCCCTTTTTTCCCTACCACTTAGAGTTTCTGCCTGATTCTAGTTTTCCCAGATGGTAGACACTGATGATCCACGTGCAATAGTGTTCGTGTAAATTTAAGGTTTCTAGCTGATTGTATCAGAGAGTTGATTGGCGTGTGATACACGCTCTTAAATCGCATATATAACAGTAGGCTAATTATTATTTATTGGATTCGCTCTAAGTTTATATAGTGACGGTTGTCTATAAATAAATATTCCAGTATAAATAGTGCTTTAAAGAAGTGATGAAACATTATTTGTAATCAGACTAAAGTCCCTACTTGGTTCAACCTTCACCCATTAGCTTCTGTGTGCTGATGACAGCTCACAGCTGACTTCTGACGCTTTTGAAACTAACCAGACAAATTATGTTCCCTACGCTGAACCATAGATCTGCAAATAACTGTTAGCAGTTGTCACTTCTAGACAGTCAAAATTTGAGGTAATACCTATTAGTTTGACTGTCAGAAGTCAGCTGTGAATTGTCATCAGCACCACTAGAAGCTAAACGAGGTATAACTTAAGTTCATAGAAAAAGCATGGATTTTTCCGATTTACAAAAGTTAGTTTTAACTTATTTAAATTATGTGGTAGCCTTTGTACACAATCTTAAAAATGATAATTCCCAAAGATAATTATAATGTACAAATTTAACCTCTCAAGCGTGACTTTTTTTATGAGTAAGTGAAACTTGTGAGTGAGAATTTCTGCAGTGCAATATTTCAAGCCTGTAAATGCATTTCAAATTACCAACTGATAAAAGACACACTTGCTGCAGTGCACTTTACAAAGCTGACAGTTTTTATTCTTGAGAAATATTCTTTAGCCTCTTCTCCTAAGCCCTGAAATAAATCAGTTTTTTTTGGCATATTTAAAACTAGTAAATCTTTCACAGGATGATTCTATTTATTTTAATGTATCGTAAACATTATTTTTTGCACCCAGTCTAGCTCTGGACAAATACTTTTTAACAACAGGAGAAATTTAAATTACAAACTGTTAGTTGAACCAATGATAGCCGAGTTGAAACAAGTTCTGTAACAAGAGGATTCAGAAAGTGAACAAGTATTTGACCCATATTGAGAGAGGACATCCAATAGAAAATAAATGCATCCCTAAGTAATAAATAAGCAGACCTACACTGCTTTCAAGCCAGATCATAATTATCAACACCCCATTGGTAAATTTGTTGACTAGATTTTTTTTACATCCATTTCTGTTTCCAGCCTGCGGTCAGTTTTTTATTCAAGTCATATATTTTCCACTACCAGCTTGCTAGGTCTGTTGTAACTTCATATGCCTTATAATCTAAAACATCCAGTCCCCGCCCGTTAACTCATCAGTGTGAAAGAGCACGCCCACATTTCACCAATGTTACATTTCTCGTCCATGCCGGGAAACGAACACAGGACCCTTAGCTCGGCAGACTGACACCCCACCGACAGAGCTAATAAAGTGAGAATAGTCCCCTAGTCTTATATGCATCCTAGTGCTGGTAAATATATATTGCAGTCCATCTAAGAACAGTGCAGCAACAACACTCCGCCGCCATTAAGGTTACTCTCTACCTGATAAAAAACACCCGTGACAGTGAAACATTGAAGATAATATTGTACATGTTTGAATATTATGTTTATTTCTAGTTTTAGTTTAGTAGTGAACCTGTAAATACCAGTAAAAAGGTGAGATGGTTTTTCATTCTTTTAGTCACCTAGCACTTTGTCTCAAACGCTGATTTATAATATATATTAGATATTTTAAAGTTAGTGCAATCAATATGTAGTAGGGTTTTATTAGAGATATAAACATTCCTAGTTTGAAACAAATTTTATACATATATTTTTAAGTTCAAACAGGGTGTCTACAGAGTTGGAGGAAAAAAAAAAAAAAAATTGGTCACTTTATGGTAAGCTTTTTTTGACCACAAAATTACTTCGGCAAACGGTTGAACATTATATAATGCATACATAGGCATAATGCAATCACACACGACATTAAACTTTAACCAGATGGTGAGCGTTAACCTTGTCCTTGGTATCACGGTAAAAACAATCAGGCAAAATAGAGCTAGCGCATGGCATCATGGGTAGTGGGTGGCACAACTTACGCGTCACAATATGCGGGGAAATTCAAACAAAAATATTGTCATGACTTTATGACCAAAATACCATTAATGACTTTTCGCAACCCATTAGGCACCTTGTTCAATGTTTTATAGGTCCATTTAAGGACAATTGTGTGCAATATAAATGGGTCATGGACCGAATGAGTAAATATGATAAAATGACCACCTACCACAACCCCCTCCCCCCTTAAAACAAACATATCTGTATTTATCCCAAATGTTCCAATCAAACCCTTTTCAATGGTTGGAGCTACATAACTCCAATCAAATACAGCCACTTATAAGGAACTATATACCTCAGGCCTTTTAGCACACTAGGTTTGCAATTCAAAGAATAAATTACCTTTCTTCTAATCTGTGTTTGGCAGTAAGGGTCAAGTACATCATTCAAACAAGGCTAGCACAGTTATTATTCACCCTAAAGGCCATCCACAGTTTTGTTAACAAGATTATCTGACAGTTAAAAAACTAAACATAAACATATTGGGAGGAGCAGGTTTAAATCCCAGCTGGCTACATTTGACATGTACTTCAACTATGTATTTTTAATTGTTTTGAAAGCTATTAACATAAAGTTTAGTAATATAGTTTATATTAATAAGCAGTACTAGTTGTAACTGAGTTTCAGTATTTTCTTGAATCCAATGTACATCCCAATTTTCACAACATCAAAACAAAAAAATCTGTCGTCTGTTTGCCTTTGTGTGTCAAATTCACTTCACAAAAACCACAAAGATACTACCGGAACAAGTACAGTAAGTAATGGTACAGGAGATCTTGTTTGAAACAATAACCATCTATAAAGAGTGCGCGAAGGCTAGGTTAAGACAAGGTAAAACAAACACAAGGTACAGCGCAAAAGTCGAATGACCAGACAGTGAGTAAGAGGAGAAGTGGTCAGAGGGGCTGTAGAAGCAAAAGCATATGGCAGAGTAGTGTGTAGAACTTCTGAGTTTGAACTCAATTAACTGCATCAGATTCGTGTAATCACAGCATTTATTCCACAACTGCGACTGATTCTTTTCGAGGCATTTGATTAGCTGCATATTTCAGTACACACTAGAATATAATATATATCAAGATTTAAGTATTGTGTCAGCCCAATGAAAAAGCGCTAAAGTACTTCTGACAAAAGATTCAATTACTACACCATTTCTGTTTGTCATTATTCCTCAATTTAAACCAGTGCACAGGTACCGCCAACACTGTAACACTAAGCCAATTTTAAGACCATTATCTCCTTCACACTTTCTTGAAATAGTGTGTTATAATAGATTATAGAAAACTAGGCGGTTAACTATTTTCATCACATCTTCGTACCTGTTCAGGTCAAAGGCATGCATACATTAAAGTTACTCTAATGGCCTAAGGATGAAAAAGGAAGCATTTTAATGGTGATCAACCCGCATTAATGTTGAAGGAGTGTGGGAAATCATTTAGAAAAAACCCTCAGTAGATCTGACTCAGACTCAAATCAAACTCTACAGAGTCAAGAGCAGGCCGGTCTAACACAAGAGTGATGGCCTTAAATCTTTGAACCCTGAAAACTGTTAAGACAATTATTAATGGCATCAAAAAATGTTTTAAGGAACATAGTGAAACGATATTATTAAAAATCAGAATACAGATTACCTTACTGGAACCCTCTAGTGTGGCCATCTGGTCTAACCTGCTATTCTCACAGTAGACTAGACTGCCAATGACAGGGAGATTGAGATACAAATCTAGGTCGAGTGTACTTAGACAGGGCTTTCCATAATTGTTTTCCACTCTTCTTCCACACAAATGCAGGTACACTTCCTATTAAATATATCCTTCCTCATTCCTAAAACCACAAGCGTAATCAGTAAGTGTATAATCCTAACGGGTAGTAAGACGCGGTGCCAAACAAAGAAACTTATTTGGAAAAAATGTTTCAGATTTGGATCACAATGAACCCTAAAGGGTAATAAGCTTACTTAGCCGGGTTTCCCTATGACGCATAAACCACTGACCCATTCTGTAATAATTCAACTTCTCCGGGAAAAGGGAGTGTCCATCTATTTAGTTTGTCGTGAAAGTTGAGAAAGGGGTGGATGCACGTTAAAAGTAAATGTTATAAGAACATTATACACTCGAGTCACAACTACCCGGCCCGGTTCTCGGTGGAACGCACTAAATACGCAAGTCATGTGCTACGGGTGAATGAAAGACGAGACGTAATGAAACAACTAGACTGCCGATAACGGGGAGATCAAGGCTTAACTCTCAGTCGGGTGTACTGAGGGTGGTTTATCCACTTTCCCTTCAAACAAATGTGGGTACACTTCTATAGCTCAAATGGGTTTAAAGACGCGGTGCTAATAATAAAGTGACTACTAAAAGCACCCACCTGTAATCTGTGACTGCTGAAGCAGCAGTAGGCAAGGAGTCAGGGGTGGCAGAATATACCGCCCCTGAAGGGAGCTTACCAATGTCCCCATTCATGTACACGTATCCTGCAACAAAAGACAATCACCGATAATCAAAAGCAATTACAAAAATATATAGGAATGCAATATTCCTAAAGCAGCAATCTGGACAACAATACCTGGGTGTCCAGCCAAACTATAGCTTAAAATTCCCTGACTTTTCCAGGTTTTCCAGAGCCAATTTCCAACTTTTCCAGTCACTATATTATAAACATTATTGTATTAAAATATCAACTTAATGTAATAATATTTTCAGACACATACACATTTTGAAATTGTAACACTATGAAGGGTCAAAGGATGTCAGCCTAAAGCAATGGGTCTTGCGCTCCAAGTTAGCTTTGAGTTAGATCCTATTGAGACATTAAAAGATAGTCTTACACGGGCTAATCAACTAATGACTCAAACTTTGGGTAGAGACATGAAAGAGGGGTGGAAAGATTAAATGAAAGTCCCATGTATTTGAGAATTGAGATTAGTATATTCAAGATGGACAACTGTACTATTTGCAGTGAAGGAAAATGTTTTTGACAGTTATTTTATTGTAAATTAAAGTAGTGTGGGCCTATTATTTTAACGACTACGTGAAAATTCCAGAAATTTGATAAAATTCCCTGACTTTTCCAGGTTGCTGGACACCCTGAATACAGTTTCCTGGATCGATAATGTGCTTATGTTTGCCCGACTCTTAGGGACGATAACAGTTCTCCCTGGTTAATTATTTCAAGAGGGGGAGAAAACTTGTACCATTCGAATGGGCTTCAATGTCTCAGCCCTTAGTCAAAATATCATAAAGACGCAGTCAAAAATAAAGAACAAAGTAACACAATATACGATGCAAATCTTTTGCCAATAGGAAACCAACATTTAGTATGAGCTATGGCAAAGACCTTTTCTTACAATTATATTTTATTCAAACAAATGTATTATTTTATTTGTAGATACCAGTATTGTGTCAATTTGTCCTCGAATACGTTGCTAAAGTAAACGGGAACTAATGAGTTTTCTGTAAACCATTATCACTCTGCGTTTGTTGGTTTTCATTAGAGAAATATGTGCTGCCAAATATTGCACAGATATATTTTTTCAAATCAAAACATTTTTGTGGAACAATCTCTGGGGACTAAAAATTGAGTATGCCAACTTCAATTGCTAGATAAGCCCAAACAAAGCCAAAATACCTCTGTCATAATCTCAAATATTATTCTCTATTTATACAAAGTGTATAATAAGATGAGTCAGGCTACATTGTACGTTGGTTCATAAAAAAGGTCGGCGGACTGCAAAGCGCCATGGATCTAGTCAAAAGTTTGACATAATTCACTAAGCACCTCTAACAAAAGAATGCTTAATATTTTTATGTGCAAGATAAAAAAAATTCTTCTGCTCCTAATAGTCTTGAGCAATGTGTGCATGATCACTAATATGCAACAGGATAACTTTCCCAGACAATTGCCCTAACTTAAATCTATAACAGACACAACAGCCAGTCCCCGACCGTTAGCTCATCACTGTGAAAGGGGAAACCCAGATTCCACTTCTTTGGGGCCCTTAGCTCAGTAGGCAGGGCACATTACTGACTGAGCTAAGGTGCCGACATGAATTTTTTTTCAACATCTGACAGTAATGTCCAGTCAATTAACTTGGGTTGTATGTAAAGTTAAGAATGGAAAAATCTAGAGCTATGTTGAAGGTGAAGAGACCATTGGGAAGGCGTTATTAAAACAGTCCTGAAAGAGATAGGATGTAAGGAGGTGGATTGGATAGAACTAGCTCAGGTTAGGACTAGGTGGCGTACTTTTGTAAATACGGGAATGAACTTTCGAGTTCCTAATGCCATTATTAAAGTGAACTATGTCATTATCATGCACTATGATTGAAGCTTTACAACTTTTAGGGAATCTGTTGTTGAAAGGCTGTCAACAACAGCACGACTAATGTTTGAGTCACAGTTGGTTGTAACGTGGGTGTTATTATCGAAACAAGTTCCCCCTCTATTATAATTACACTGGATATCAATGCAGAGGGAACTGTATGGTTACTATTGGGAGACAGCGTTGTCATTCTGCCTATGTAAATACCATCAAGTATCATTGTTATTGCATTCTGAATTAGTATCTGCAACATGACCAATTAAATAACAAGTTACCAATGAAATTTCTATTCAAACCAATAGTAAAATAAACAGTTTGATTTAGATTTTGGAAGGAAATATTTTAATAATTTGAAGCCTATACATTGTTAATTTTTTCAAGTTTTGTACTCGTTTCAAACCTAACTTAATCTATACTAAGTCACCCAAAACGTCAAGAATGTCAAAGTTTTAGTTAGTGACAGACAGTGTTTATTGTGTCAAGATAGGCAAACTACAACAAACCAAGATCATTTGTTTTTTTTCCAATGTAATGTCATTTAAGAGCCCAAACTGATCTCAATCTGCCAATGTCGTTTGTAATTTTTTTCTTGTTATTACATATATGTTTTAGGACTCATTTTAAAATACAGCTTAATTGAATGTTTATTAAATGTTATCTACCAGATAAAAAATAAAAATCACAATGCCACAAAACAGTAAGATTGTATCCAATCATTTAAATAGGCTATAAAAATATTAGGAAGACATAACCTCTACATTTGAGTTATTAATTTAGCATCATTTCAAGAGTCCACTTATTTTTTAAATGTTATTCCAGTTGTGATTTAAATGTTTTTTACCCATGACACACGATAAAATACCATCTTATATCCTTTCATTTTGAAACCAAGCATTTGTCCCCAGATAAAAAAAATGCTAGTGATTACAAAGTGATAGCAGGATTCTTTTTTTTCCCCCTGTAATCTTGTGGGGAGAAATCTAATATTTTTGAATTTTCTTTTTAAGAATCCTGCTATTAGTGCTGCTGTTCCTGAAAAAAAAAACTTAAGGCTTTAGACATGTTTATTGCGAACATACTGTAAACTGGGGTGATTGATCACCTGCCCTTCCAGACGGTTGACTGCATCTTGGAGAGATGGATGTATGCGGACTATTGCAAAGAATTAAGTATCGAAAGGGGCAAAGATGGCGGTATGTAAGGTATATAAAAGTGTGTTAACACCAAAATTCAAGTTGTGTGAAGTGTAGGTTGGTTAGGAGAATGTATTTAGAATGAGACATCTAAGAAATTTGTGTGGAAATCTCGTAAGGACAGTCAGTAATGAATGGGTGCTGAAGGAGTGCGGTTTGAAAGGAAATCCAATAGGATGATGTAAAAGAAGCTTCTTATGTTGGTTTGGGCATGTTGAGAGGATGAGTGTGGATCGAGGTACGAAACAAATATATGAAGGTAGAGTGTGTGGATCAAAAGGAAGAGGTAGGCAATTTAAGACATGACTAAATGTCGTGTATAGATGTTGTTGAAGAAGGGAGTACGCAAAGATAGGGAAGTGTGGAGAAAGTTAGTGAGGATTTGTTGTTTTTTGAGCTGTATTCACAGTTTCTTGCATAGCCTGAGGATTTTGTGATTAGTTATGTATTTAATGAGATTTATAATTCTAGTTGTGATAGCTCCTATGATGTCAAAGATGTTGACAAAAGTAAAATTGTGCAGGTGACCAATCTCACCCTAGTTTACGGTACTCCTAAAAGAGCGGAAAGGTTTAAAAATCTTATTCTTTTCACAGCCATTAATGTATTCAAGGCAGTGTAACTTATTGATTCGATAAATCTTATACTAAGCTATTTTGAAAAATCTGATTTGAATTGAGTTTTTTATTTTATATTTTTCTATATAAGGCATATATCATATTTTTTAACGAAACAGTTTAAATGACACTCTTAAATTCAAGTATGTTTTATCTGCATCTTGGGGGTGTTTGCTGGTAATCTTATCCCTCACAAGTCTAAGGTCTACCTGTGTTGCGAATAACCCAAAAAAAGGTGTCAGCGATGAGTCATCTTATGACTCCACTTCAACATTACAAATGTAGGCCTATTTTTGGAATAAAATAGATCAAGCTAATCAAGACCAATATGAATATGGCTAGAGGATACCAGATGGTTCAGCGGGTAGAATTTATAGTTCTACCAAAATAACGCAAACAATGAAATGTCCAGACAATATTTTATTTTTAAATTGAAATAATTGGGAGGATATTAAAGTGTATATAGGCCTCGAGGCAAATCTGGATAGAGGCAATGTCCTTGACCTAAGCCAATGCCATTTGTTGAGGCAAGATTGTTGGGGATGGAATTAATGCAGTTACTTTTTTTATATTCTTTCGTTTCCGTATATTGACAATAATGTCAGATGATACACTTGTAAAAAGTGTAGCATTAGTTTTAGTTGGCTTATTAGCGAAGATGGGTGATGGATAATTATGGAAACAGATCATACATTTTATTAGAATTAATGTATGTTGAACTTTACCTATGAAACACCTTTTAAACACTCCATCTTTGAGTTTGTTAGTGAGGTTAAGTCAACTTTAAAGATATTTTATTTAAATATCTTCCTTTTTGATATTGTTAAGGTATTTTGGTTGTTTGAACTCCAAAAAGCAGCCCGTTACTTTCATATTCTGCAATTAATAGCAGTGCACTTTCACTCCCCCCCCCCTCCACTGACAATCAGCACAGCACAAAAAGAAAACAAAACAGTCCCGAGTGACACAAATGATTGTAACAATTAGAGAACACGCGTGTGCATACCGACTCACTTTGATGTACAGACAAATTGGCTCGGTCACGTATAACCTCCCTCTTTTCGTTGAACGTGTCGAGGGTTACATCCACATTTGAACACTCGTTCGGCCGACCTGAATGGCTTCCAATTTTCATCTAGCGTATTTTGTGTCTACAGAGCTATTCTTTGCTTGCGTTAAGGCAAGAAACAAACATTTTATTTTATATAGACCATGTTCACCTACTTTGTTCCACGAAACAATCACTCGACCTTTCATTAGTAACAGTAGCCATTAAGCGAATCACTCCGTTTTTATCCGAGATTTAAATTATATTTTGAAGTTAATGATTTAAGGGTTTGAATAAATATTACAGAAAATTTAACAACATTTGCAATATATATTAGTTTTGGAGAGGACATACCAAAGTGCAAATTTAAAACAAGTGATAAAGTAATTAGTGCACACAATGGGTGAAGTGAATAAAAGATAGAGTTTATTTGCTTATTTCTATTTATTTTTTCTTGTTAAGATAAATAAATAAAATATTTTCTCCCCTTTGAACAGAAAGTATTAAAAATATTTTCTGAGCCACCGACACTGCAAACATAATTAACATCTAGTGCGCACCTTACATAGTACTAGTTTGTAAAACATTAAAACATAATCAAAGCTACCGTAAAATCATTAAAGTGGTTAGCAGCCATATAACTTTTAGTGTTTTGAACAACACTCAAATATCAGTACCTATCAGAGCCCCTAAAAATTAATATTTCCTTAAAAAACAAATATACAATACTGTAGCATTAAAATTAATGTCATAAAACATCACCAGATATTCATTTGGAACAAAAGTTTTAAAGACATTTTCAAACAATTGTATTTTTTTTATCCAGAAACTAAGTAACAGTGCAGTAGGCTATTTATCATATACGCTTCCAAGAAAATATGGCGTTGAAAAAAATATATAATAATTTTCAATAAGGCTATATTTAAAATTTTCAAAAATCAATAATCAGTGTCATTCTCAATTTTAGAGCTGGAATTCAAATTTTTATTTATTTATTTAACACCTTGTCTTACTACCCGTTCGGGTTATACGCTTAAGTACTAATTAAACTAATGGATTAGGAATTGGGAAGGTTGAATTAAGAGGAAGTGAGCCCGCATTTGCAATTAGGAAAACCACCCCCAGTTCACCCGACCGAGATTCAAACCTCGATCTTCCCGTCCACGGTAGTCTAGCTCAACACGACTGGCGCGTTAGCCAACTACGCCACCAAGGTAAGTATAGAATTCAAGTCTTTCTTCTAAAAGTAGAGTAATATAATACAATTTCCAGTTTTGTTTCAGCTGAAGCCCAAATAGGTAGAGGCAGACCAAGATAGTTTGAAAAAACACACTTCTTTGAATTTGGGGGCAAATAAGTCAAAAATCATAATAATGAGGTTAAATATTATCAATATCATGATTATGGCCCAAGAACACTGTAAAACGCTAACCTAGAAAGAATGTAAATATAATAACTTTCATAATATTATATATTATTACTTTTGAAGGCCTACATTTATACTAAAGGAAAGGTGTGATAAAAATACTTTAGAAAAAATTGATCTTATCTAGGGATGGGACTAAAAAAAGATTAGGCCTAATTATTTTCCTTTTTTTCAGGTGTAATTTGTTTCAAAGCTTTAGGATGAACTTAACCAGGTCTCGGACCAGCAATTTAACACTTGACTGATTGTGAATGCTATCATATAACACGTAATATAATTCAGTTCTAAACAATCTACAGGATATTGGTGAACATTTCATCCAGTAGACTTGGTCAACTAATTACCAATACGTATATTTTTTAGGGCAGGTGACAATTGATATGAGTTTCGTGTTTCGTGTTTCCTGTTGACTGTTTTTTTTTAAAATCCTAAAATGAAGTGGGGGGGAAATGTTTAGATTAAGTTTCTGAAATAATCAATTAACCCTATAACTTCTCATAATTTGATGTCAACTTGTTTTGTCTTTTTTACCTTTTAAATACAAAATTTTAAATTACAACCACACATTTTTTGTGCTGCATTGGATATTCAACAATCCAGTATCCAAGATAAAAAAATTAACTTTTCAAACTAAGACAGTAGTATTATCATGTTCATGTTTCCATCTGTTTATAAGCACCTAAATGTCAACAGTCGTCCATTGTGTCCAATAACTTGGTCTATTGTTGTCACATCCTGTTAAGAGCCTTTAGGCTATTCTTACTTCCAGACCAGGTACGTGTTTTGAAGAAATATAGCCTACAGGGACTACTTGCTTTTCAAAATAAAGCTTGGGCGGGATTCTTTAATTTGGGTAGACAACATTTATATGCTTTCTTTTTAGAAGATATAAAAAAAAAAAAAATTAAGACAATATTTTTATTGGTTATTTAAATAAAAAGTTAATGTTTACCAGAACACACACACATGACAACTTAGTATGGAAATAAATGGTATCTAAATGTCTCTAAAATTTTATTATAGCTGAATTCCAATAGTCTTGGAAGATTAGGTAAGCTCTGTCTATTATTTTTAATTTAATGTTAATAGTTTTTTTAATTGGCAGTTCTCTAAATATCGTTTCATGTTTTTTGATACACAGTTTTTATTAACAAGAATGTGGAGTCAGAATCGAAAGAAATTTTAGGTGAAGTCTGATTCGATATAAATTTACCGACTCAAGACTTCAAAACTTAAACTTATAATACTATACATATTTTTTTTACTTATTTAAATTCTTTAGGACCATTATTTGTAATTTGAATTGACAAATTTATTTAAATATACATTCACAGTGTCAAAGAAACTTCCCGTTAAGTGATCTTTATCAGAGCATTTTACTGCAGTCAATTTGTTTGTTACTAATTAACAGGCCTATATATTAGCTATTTAGGAAGGAGTTGGACAGTAGAAAAATAGTCGAAGGCTTGGTGTACTGACTCCAAAGCCCTTATTACCGAGTTTATTTAAGAGGGTTAAATAAAGCTGTGTGTGAGTTTGATTTATGTTAATTAAATAAAAGAGTTACAATCTGGGTTGGGTAAAGGGAATAATGAAATGATATCCTATCTGAAAAAAATTGAGTTTGGTACAGAAAAAAAGTAAGATGTACAAAGTGTGATACTTTGTTGAATAGGTGAGTTTATATATTTACTAAATTATGAATATAGCAGTCTTAGTAGCCTACGTACCTCAACGGCTGACTTCTTTTGGATACCTTATAATAAGTGATTAGGGAAAAAAATTGTTACCTTATTTTTTTAAAAGAAAGCGTGAACATACTTGACAGTTTAAATTAATTTATATCATCTAAAAGATTTTTTTTTACCATTCATTCATACACACAAAGCAAATTTCCAATGATAGCGATATTAAGAGGGCCTAGGTATTGTAAAATAATCACAGAGTTTAAAACATTAAAAGATGGTATTTTAGTCCAAGATATTCTAAGAGCCCAAATTAGGCCTTAATGAAAAGTTTTGTTGACACCTAAAAGGTTAGGTTTTGTTCAGGGGTTAGTTTATAATAAAAATGTTAACTAACCTAATGCATATAAAAATACTTTTGGTGTCATTTTGAGACTTTTTTTTTATACTTTAAATCAACTTATATAGAATTATTTTACAATATTAAGTAAATATTGTTATCATTGGAAATTAGTGTGTGTTCAGTTGTTAAAAAATACTAAATTTTCCATGACATTGAAAAAATTAAAGAATTTCACCCTCTTTACTTTATTACTTCACAAATTCACATTGTTAATTAACTACTTAGCACCAATTTAAAGATTTATCCATTTAACTGTACTTGATATTATTTAGATATAAATTTAACTCTTATAGGGAAACAAATGTGATAATACAGATTAAAACAACATTTTATTAAATTACAACAAAGTTAAAGTGAACGCTAATTGTAAACACTCCCCTTATAGTAAAATAATCCATCATGGACTGGCACACCAATTATAGGCCTATCTGGTTTGTGCTACCTTCACAACTTTGAGAAATTGTCAAGTTATAAAACATTTATAAAGCGCTAGCAATAAGTCAACACAATGTAATAGTCAGATAATGGGTTACATAAATCTTTAATAACAATTATAAAATCATAATCAAAAAACACGATAAACGTAACTTTCCAAGTTCAACAGAATAAGCCATTAAACGAATAGTATTACCCAACATAAATGGATGTCAATATAGATTGAATAGTAGCAATGTTATAATTATTTGATTTACGACTCGCTATAGCAGTTTTACATTCATATAGCCAGTGTCTACAATTATTAACTTAATAAATTATTCTCGTTACCAACCCGGAAACCATGTGCCTTATCATTTAGGCTTCTAATAGAAACCTTCGATGAGAAAAACCAATACTACACATACCGCATTATTAATTTTCATACTCAACGACAAAATGAATTATTTAAGCGGATTAATTACTACATGCACAATCTTCACAACAATATGAAACAAACTAATAAAACGAGACATAAAAACAAATAATCTTACCGTTGTGAAGAGAGCTCCTCACAATTTCTTACGGAAACCTGCAAAATGGCCGACTCTGGAGACACATGCCAAAGAACCGTTGCATCATGGGGTTGCGACAGATAGTTAACTGCCATCTGTTAAGAATTTTTGTAAGCATTTCGCAAAAAAAATGAAAAACGATATTCGAAATCATTGCAAATGAAATGGGAAATTAGAAAGTATTTAAATCAATAGATACCATTTTGTATCAAAATAAATAAACTTATAAAGTTGCTACCCTTTGCAGGCTTATTATTACAAGTATTGATTTTGTGTCCCACCAATGGAATGGTGCGCACTTTGGCGTGGCATTATGCTAGATACAACTGCGGTGACAAGTTTTTCTCAAGCAATTCATTTTAAGAATATAGTACAGTACTTAAAAGAGTAATATCACTATTTTATATTAGGGATTATGTTTAAAAGTTTCAAAGAAAAATGAATGTAAAGAACTAATATAAATATATCATTTTCATTTATTTGTTTGTGAAAAGGGTTTTATTTGGTTACTCTTATATTATTATTATTATTATTATTATTATTATTATTATATTATTATTATTATTATTATTATTATTATTTAACGATGAACGCGACCAAAGATAAGTTGGTCACAAATGGTACAAAGACCCTAAGCTTGAGTAATCTAGGAGTAATAAGTATTTCATACTAACCTTACTTTAAGGCATTAGGAACTCAGAAATCATTGCTGCACTTAGAAGTGTATACGCCAATCATTCATATCTTGAGTTAGTCCACCTCATTACATACCTAATTCTAGTCATTGGTTGGTGTAGTTCTAATAGGTAACAAACTTATGTATTTGTGTATTTTATCACATACAATCTAGGTTTTTTCTTTCGAATGACGTAATAAATCTGATAGATGTCATTTCATATTCGGTGTCTGTGCAATCTCAAAACTTAACGTGCATTTCATTCCATAGACTATTTCGTATTCCGAACTTTGTTGATTACTTTCAGTAAAGTGAAGTGAAGTGAAAGTTTCAGAGGTAATGTTGTGTGTTCAATGTTTTGACAACTTATTTTAAATAAAGACGCAATAAGAAAGGATGTAAACGAGCCACTTATACGGATGTTCGAATAAAAGTTAATCTTGTTTTAACAACTTTTCGACAAACTTGCTGTATAATACAGCAAGTTTGTCGAAAAGTTGTTAAAACAAGATTGTATTTTAATATTTAAAATTACTCCTTTCTTGATTCACAATAGTCTTTAATACAGCCTTTCAAAAGAGCAAATAGGAAATTATTTGCGATAGTGTGTTGCTAAATTTAACTATAAGATAAGGGATCTTGCCAACAATCGAAGACTTAATTGCGAGTAAATGCAAATCCAAAACCCAAATATTGACTTTTATTTTAAAATAATAATACCTGATAGTTTTAACAGTTATTTCCTTGAACAATTTCTAGTAATTTATTAAGTAAGAGTTAAAAAAATATAAAAGTTTATTTTAGTAGTTTGTATTGACCAAGCCAAAGGTTGACTAAATGTTAGTATATAGAGTATTTTTTGTTTAATTTAATAAAAACAATGTATACAATTTTTACTTAAAGTGTGTTCTTATTTCAAAATTTTCATTATTATACTGACATTTATTCTGTTTGAGTACTGGCACTTAACATAATTACAAGATAACGTGTTAATTATCTATTATAGATGTATTTTGAATGTTAGTTTGGTGGTCGAGTTAAGATTTACACTCTTGACATCTGAAGCAAGTAATCGCAATGCTGATAAACACTTTATCGTAATCTTTCTTATATTGAAAAAACTTAGTTCTAGCTAAAGCGGTCCATAGCCAAACAAGTTATACTACTATAAAGCCACATGGCCGACTCACTCACTGACTGACATTAATGTTTACCCACTTCCAGATGAGCTAGAAACTTGAAATGTGGCATAATTATAGCTTCTATCCTGTAACCTATGAAAAAGTTCAAAAAAGTTTAAAATTTTAATTTTAACCCCCGAAAACAATTCAAAATGGCGGAGCAACTTTAAAGTCGGTGCGGACCTTTCTTTGGAGGTCTCTTGTGGCTTAACAGTAAGACCTATCAAAAAACTGATTGCATCATCAGCTACGGATTTGGCGAGATCCACAAGTTTGGTCCTATTACTTTTTGTCGTATCTCCATCGGTTATACCTCAGATAGAGCTAGATTTTTTTGATTTTAGATAAATTTTGCACATTTTCCCCACATTTTTTAATTTTCTGACACACTTATGGGACAGCTAGAATCATAAAATTTGGCAGGCATATTGGCACATCCAATTGCCATAAGCGTGCCATATTTGATGATTCTCGCTGCCCTACAAGTATGGATAAAGTAAAATAATATGTGAAAAATACAATACAATACCGGTAACGTTCAAAACAATGCTGGAATTACCTTTTTTGACATCCACTTGCAAAGAAAACCCATTGAGGGTTTGGGGACGGAGCCCCCAACGAGCAAAGCGAGTATTATTTGCATATAGCCTCATGTTGAAATTAGATCAAAGCTAGTATTATTTGCATATAGCCTCATGTTGAAATTAGATAGTTTTTACCTAAATTTCGCAACTATGAACACAATTGGACTTGGCACAGACAAGGTATATACCAGACACTCAGCCTTAAGGTGGCTATACACCGAGGAAATAGCAAAAACATGTTACTGAACAATTTTTTAACTGTTTTGGTAAATGTTAATAACACAATGTTTAATACTATATTTTCGACAAAAATGTTGGTAGCATGTCAAACAATTTGATACGTCAAAATTAAAAGTGGATAGCAAAGTTATTGAAACATGTATAATAACAAGTTAATAGCCGAGAGAATTGTCGATAATACCATGTTATTGGCAGCAGCTCCAGTTGGAGTCACAGAAAGAGGTGGCTATTGTTGCAGCTTGTGTTGTGATTATTGGTGCAGGAAGACTAGAAAATAGGAAAAGTTTGTGGGTTCGTCCATCCCTTCAAAGTAGGGACAAGCAAAGTGGAAATTATATCATAAGTGACTTGAAAAAGGACGAAAGAAAACTTGAAATGGGTGATTTATCAAGTATTGACAGTTTCAAAGGTTTTGTGCAGATGTCAAGTAGTGATTTTGAGTACCTTGTGAACCTTATAGGTCCAAAAATTTCAGGGAAAGACACTAACTACAGAAAATCAATTTCAATCCCCGAAAGGCTTGCTCTTACCCTGCGATTCTTAGCTACCGGTGAAAGTTTTGACAGCTTTATGTTATCGTTTCGTAAACGATCATCACAAGGGACCATATTTGTAGAACTGTATGTTCGCTTCCATTTGGTAGGTGACTTTAATAACTTCTTCACATCACATGTGTGAGGAGCTTCTTCAGTCCCTGTCACCCCACCAACAATTTCTACAGCTGCTTCACCTGCCGAGTCGTCTGAACTAAAATTCTGGTTCATGATCTCCTCTCCCTATTCAAACAGAGTTGCCAACAGTAATAACTTGTTAGTAATATTTTGTTATCAACATCTTTTGATCAGGACCAACTCCAGAGCGGTCGCAAAATTTATGTTATTAACAAAGCTTTAGTAACGTTTAGCTATGTTAGTAAAAAATGTTTTGTTTATAACGAAAGTTAATAAAATTTTATAAGTCCATTTTTAAAATTTGATAAAAACGTTAATAACACGTGTTTGCAACAATGTTACCTCTGGTGTAATGGGGGAGTTTCGTTACAATCTGAGACGCCCTACTATGTTCTCTAACCGAAGGTGTTGTTTCCTGTTATAATACGCGCGGTTCATGCTCCGTGATGTGCTCTTACATACGTGCTGACCAAATTATTCATCACCAAGCACAAGGTTGTGAATCCCTGTTATAAGAAGAGATGTGAACAATTAATTAATTCAGAAAATTACTTGAGCATTTATTTTTGTTTAACTCAATTAATTGTTTATAAAAGATAAGTACAAATTATACATAAGTGAGCTGTGGAAAGAGTCGGGCGGTGTGCGAGGGGGTAGGATTTCAGCAAATGGCTGTTCAACTTCCACTACCTCCATCAAGATTCGCGCAAGTATCCACAGATGGCAGCAGCATCCATGCTCAGAAAAGAAGGTTTAGCCCTTTCCCTGCCACTTAGCCAAGCCAACAACGTGTAAAATGCAAAAGTCCTTAAGGATGCCCCCAAATGATATTGGGCATATGGAACAATAGTCCAGGAAACAAGAACCTCGTGGAAGGCAAACAATATAATTTCGAAAAGGGGACTTAAGGACAAAGAGACACTCGTTCAGTCGGTTTATCAAACAGCCCCTTGACCCTAAACATCTCCCGGTAGATGTGATGGAGATTGATGCCCATCCTCGCAAACCAGTAGGAGTCCCTTCGTCAAGGTTTGAGATAATAGCCAACGGGGGAAACTTTCCAGAACGACCACGACTCTCTTCCGTGGCCTTACTCTCCGGATTCAGAGTTTCCCCTTTGGTCTCAAAGTCCTCTACTTTATCTTCAAGCGCCTGATGACTAACCCGTGCCCGAGTATCCTTGAATTCTCCTGTGGGTTGATACAGACCTTCCCTCTTAAATTATAGGGTTTGAAACATGTATGCCGCTTCAGCCTGATTAACAAAGATTCTTGGCTGACGCGCATGGCCTGCCTGTCTGCAGGGGCGGCTTAGTGGACAGGAGAACCGGACACGGCTTCCCGAGGCATCAGCTAGAGGGAGGCACTAAACAAAGCACAAACTTAACCTAACGTAGCCTGGCCGTAATAGGGGGAGTCGTTAGTTATAAGCACCTTTCCCTTTTTTTTTATACTAAAGTGAAATTTTACATACTGGTATAGGTATTTTTTTGTGTGGTGAATACATTGGGAAACAGTTCCGCTTTTAAAAAGTTATTTTACGTTCACCATTTTGAGAAAATGACACCCTAATTTTTTTTATAATTATTTCGTAAACCGTTATTTATATCAAATTGTTTGTTATATTAAAACAAATAGGAGAGAATCGTCCACAAAACAGGTTCTTATAGTTTTCTTTGTAATCCTAACCATTTTCGTACAATCTCGCAATGAAACGTTTAGAGTATGATTACTATTTGTGGCGTTTCACTTCAGATCATTTTCCTACCACGTCCAGTTTAAGTTAGGGTTGTAATGTTTAGATTTGAGGATTATTTTCCTACCATCCCCCAGTAATATAGGGAGTAGGGCGGCACCAAAAAGTAATCTTGCCCAGGCGTGAAATTTACCTCGAGCCGCCCCTGCCTGACCGTACTTCATTTCCTCAGACAAGAATTTATCAAACGTTGCCTTCATGGATAACACTAGTTTTTGATTAATGGCCTGCAAAGTTTTGCTCATCAATGCAACCGTATGTGCCATATTTTATCCTCGACAACGGCCCCCTAGGACTGATGGGGTAATGACACTGCACCGTTCCTATCACGGGGTGATTATTATGGTAACCTCTCTATTTTTGGATGTCCACTTTCGTGAGGCCCACTCTTTATACATTCAGCCATGATTGCCATCTAGATCTTCAAATATACAGCGTGTTTCTCTCGCTCTGGGCCCCTGAGTTTTCCTTATAACTATCAACTAATGGAGGTAATTGGTGTAATAGTAACACTCAGGGGGCGAGCGCGAGTTAAACACCCGGCACATTGCGTCTCTTGTCCATGACAACAATTCTACATCTCAAAGCGATAATAAACCTGTTCAGCTCCAACATCTGCATAGAATCCCCACGTTGAGAGCAACAAAGTTTTTTCACTCTCTCCTCTTAATACATATCCACCAATTAACAATGTTTACTTTTGGCACCTTGAGTCCCCCTTCACTGTTCTCATACGTATTCTAAATTACTTTGTTTGTCCTCGAGTAACTTCACATAGGGTTGGTGAAATATCCTCTCATCGGGACCCCTAGGTGGTGGGAACTGAGTAGGCTAGCTGCTTAGGATATTTCGGGGCCACAACTGGTGAGTAATCATCCCCGAACTTGACCGTAGGTGAATATAGGGGGTGGAGAGTTTGCTGGCTGTTGCCACTCTACTCCTGCCATAACGTGGCCACTGAATACTCAAGTTATACTTCTCTACTTTGTATCATTTTGCTACAATTGGTGAAAATACAAGTCAGAGGGAGATAAACAACTCACCCCATTCACCGTCCTAGCACCTCCTGACAACAGTTCAGCGAGACAACAAAGCACAACCGAGCATAACCGCACCGCGTAGAAGACTGACCGACCCCACCTAAGTTTGAACTGCGGCCGCTAGAGGTCGCGTAGTATCGGATCTTTCCTAAGAACTTAAAAAAAAAGGAAGTGATGTCTAGTCTACTATGGAGGAGAACATTCTAGTACCATGGAGTGTGTTATCGAAGCTGTGTGTCAACGCGTAGCCCCCCTTTTGTGATCCTAATATATTCCCCCACCTTATTCCTTCTCTCTCCTGTTTCTCTGGGTTTTCAAGCACATATGGGCCTCTACCACCAGAGTTTCTACCTAAGCAAAATATACCACTGTGACAAGTCTTTGCAATAAAAATAATTCAGATAAACACGTCACTGTCACATCAACTGCGCAAGTAATTACTGTAGAACTACGAAACCCGGCGTACTCTAATGGTGAAATACAAGATGGGCTTAGTATTGTGTTACTTTGGGTGTACGGGGCACATTGGGACACTATAGATGATTTAAATAATCAAGATCTTCTCGTGTGTGTATTGAAGACACTGGTAGAACGGTTAATAAATTATGCTCTTAGAATACTTCCAGTTCACCACAAGCTCGGCTGTTAGTTAGAAAAGGAAGCACGGGGCGTTCTGCCTTGGCAGGACCGGGACCCCTCCACAACGTCCTGCACGAAATTATAAAAGAGTTCAGTCGCTTTAACAGGTCCCCTCAACCTTGGAGCCTGCATCAGTTGAAACCTGTATGGCTTCATCATCAATAGAAGTCTCCAAGCACCCAAACAGTGGTCTGAGGTATTCTCAGTTCTCGACTTACAGGGTTGGTTGACTTGATTGAGCTAAGTCGGAAACTCTTCCGAGTCTTGGTACAATATCCTCAGACACGCGCGGTCGTCGTGTGCTCTTGACTTTACAGGAATATCCTGTTTCCTCGAACAGCTGATTCTACCGGAGGATAATCTGACCAGCTGATGGATCGTTTCCGTAACGTTATCGAAACGCACGCTCCACTGTAACTACAGATTCACACCTCGAGAACTTTAATCAAAAAGCTTTCTGCTGTGTGGCAATTTTCTCACAGTCTTACTGTCGCGGAGTGGAGTGGACAATGAAGACATCTCGCGGTGACATTTTAAAACTAGGGAGATTCCCTCATTCATTTGGTGTCTGCCAGTTAAAACTTTATTGATAGGTACAGAATTATGCCCATTCAAAATCGAATTAATCATTTTTAATAAATAAGCCTGTAGATCTTAATTCTTCTGAAGAAAATGGCCCGGTGGGAATCTATCCCTTCAGTCGAACGTGCTGGCGTTTGAGTTAAAACTGCCAATGATAGCTCTAACATCATTCACCGTAACATCGCAGTAAGCATCGTCAACTATACCACATTTAGGTTACACCCATATAAGATAAGTTTGTATCGATTATAAACAGCGATTGTAATAACTGTCCCCTTTGTATAGTGGTAAGTGCACCTTGCTATGAACCTGGAGGTTCCGGGTTTCGATTCCCAGCTGGTACCATGGGTAATTTTCACGAAAAGGGGAATTATCCCAAAAGGTCATCAGTGTTTGGTTAATTAGGCTTAAGTTCATTACTAGCTCCACATCTTCCTAATCACCAATTATTTCATTGCGTGTACGTATGGAGAATCTCCATAGGTGCACCCTGGACAACGTTCTGTGCCACCAGAGCGGCTAAAAGTCTACACACACAAGATTCTATATCTCTCGAGGGGACTGAATTGTATCCATTCGGAATGGTATCCATTCCGATAGTTTTGTAATAAACTGCTTTTGTGAAAATCCTGAATTGTATCCACTGGAATTATATCCCCCAAAACCTGAATCGTACCCCCTCGGAATGGATACCATTCCGATAGTTTTGTAATAAACTGCTTTTGTGAAAATCCTGAATTGTATCCACTGGAATTATATCCCCCAAAACCTGAATCGTACCCCCTCGGAATGGTATCCATTCCGATAGTTTTGTAATAAACTGCTTTTGTGAAAATCCTGAATTGTATCCACTGGAATTATATCCCCCAAAACCTGAATCGTACCCCCTCGGAATGGTATCCATTCCGATAGTTTTGTAATAAACTGCTTTTGTGAAAATCCTGAATTGTATCCACTGGAATTATATCCCCAAAACCTGAATCGTACCCCCTCGGAATGGTATCCATTCCGATAGTTTTGTAATAAACTGCTTTTGTGAAAATCCTGAATTGTATCCACAAATGGCCGACTTGAGTTTTAACAGAAGGAACGTTTAACGTAAAAGCTTTGTCACAATTCTGGTAGAGGGCAGCAGGATGGAATCTTCTTAACTTACTACTTGTATACTAGAGTGCAGACAAATCCAATCAAATTATTTAAATAAGTTTAAGTAATTATTTGAAATTCGTAGACTCATATAAGGCTGCCAACATTACATAGAATATTAAAAAGCATAGCGTTATAAATTATTTATGATTTCCAATTAAGAGGATATTCGTATCCTAAATCAGACAGTCCTGCTCGATTATACACTTTAGGCCAGGGGAACAGAAGTTAAACGTATGGACATTAGGAGCACATTTTAGAAAATATAAACAAATTGTTTGCAGTCATCATTGATAAGATTTTACTCTATTTCACTGTTATTTATAGATATTGACTATCTTTGTATTAATATTATCACTGTTCAACATAGTTTTTATTTTGTTTCCTTGAAGATGATTCAAAAATTCATTTGTAATCAAATCGATATATGAGAATTTAAAATAACTTTGTCATTAGTGCTCTAATTCTCTTTTCAAGTGGCCTGTTTAAGTATTTTCTTAAAAACGAAGTTTTCATTCTCTTTAAAGATTGCAGTGCATATTAGAAAATTAATTTGCAACCTTTTTTAACATGTAAGATTTGTAGCTAGTTGTATATAGTTTTATCATCCTAGCTACAACTTGATTCACCATGACTAATATCGGGGATCGAAACTCGCCGGATGTTTCGAGATAATTTTGACTAAATGATTTTCCACTTTATCTACATACAAATGTAGATACACTTTCTCTAAATTATACCTTTCTCATACTATCCCTAAAGTGTGAACACGAAGTTAGTTCATAAGGCTATTGAGACGTGAAGAATTGAAAAAGTAGTAGACATTTCAATCAAGACCTTTATAGAAATCTTTAAAAAACTTTTGATTTGATTTGTGGAAATAATTTTTTCTTTCTCGCACCCCTCGGTTAGAGAAAGTATTGATATCGTAAAAAAAACCTTGAAATTTTGATAAATATCGACGTTTCATGGCCCCCTGAAACAGAAAAATATATTTTAGCGATACCGCCTGTCTGTGTGTTTGTATCTGTGCATAGAGCCTAAACCATTTCATCGATCAAGCTGAAACTTGATATCTAAGGTTGGATAGTGTTCCCCAGAGATCTTTTTGGAATTAGATATACAAACCTAAAATTAAGGGTAGTTTACTTAACGACGTTACCTACTTGACGAATTCGAAGGGATTTTATGAAGCGGGTTGCATATTAACTTAACGCACTCAAGCATGAAATATGTGGCCTCTTCTGACAGTTCTTACCCCCTCCATGACTACCCTTCCCCTCTTTCGCAGATCAGCGTTTTGTAACTTAGTCAGAAGGGTACAAACTCCACTCGCCATTCGGTAAGACCGACAGGTCAGCCTTTCAGTGATAGATTCAAATTAACCATTTCTCGTGCTGATAGCTAAGTGAACTAAATTAAGGCACTAGAGTGACTAGACAGATAGTTTACAACCTGGGAGTAGCGACCCCATTCTTGGTCATGGCTTTTATCGGGTGGAACACGTTGCTTGTTGAGATTATAATGTTATGTTTACTTTTTAAATTGATTACTACTTTAGGAAGGTGCAAAATTCAAATACAGTAAAAACATTTTAGTTACTAATTAGGTTCCTTTTGGTTACCTAGCTCAGACTGTTGCTTGCTTACTTAGTTTGCTGGAGGAGTCTCGTGTTTAGGCGAGAGGCGCTGCTATCATAGCTTTCAAAATACCCTCTAGGCTCGTTGATTAACTTTTGAAACATCTTAGTCGCATTCATATAAATAATATAGGATAATATAGTTTATAGAAATTTTATCAAACACGTGGGCTTAACGGCACGCTAGTTTGGTTTAACTGATGAGGTCAGGATTCATATTCTGACTGGCGGTTCTGGGATTGATTTTCCCTAAATAATTTTCCACTCTCCCTCCTTGCAACTCCGGGTAAACTTAATCTTAATTCAACCTTTTTCGTCCATAACACATTAGCGAAATTAGTACACATGTTTATAACCCAAACGTATAGTAAGATGTGGTGCTAAATTTTTTATAGCCCTGATTAATAAGAATATTATAAAATTAAAATTTAAAAACCAGGATATTAATACTTGTAGGCCATCAAGGGGTCGCGATGGTTTCAAAGACCAACATTGATTTCAAACCTGGCTTAATTTGGAAACCACTGAACTAAACTCGCATTTCACCCACACGTAAGTGTTCGAATTATACAAGTGAATTGGGTATTTTCCTAGTCATACTCATCAAAATGTTAGTGATGAATGTTATCATTTATCAATATATTTTATGGCTAGGAGATTTTAAAATGTGGCTTGATCGTCGTTGTAGATAATTCTCGACAATTAGCCATGGTCAAACTATTATTTAAGCTATGAATGAAAACCTGAGCTTTCATTAAGCCTAGCCTAACACAGATCAAAACAGCCAATGATCAATTGGATTTGGATGTCTGTGTCTGAAATTTTCGAGCTGTCGTCTGTTTTACATTGCGTGAGAAAGAGAAAACCCTTCGGGTATTTCTTTTTCTCTTAATACTTGATAAGACATTGTGATATACTTTACTATTTTATGCGAATTATTAATATATGTCAGGCTATATTAAATTTCGTGTGATGAATGGTTACTAAAATACCTTTATAAATTTATGGAGCAAATAATAAATAGCGATAGGTCGTCTCGCTCTTAAATTGCAGTAGATGCGCTTATAGACACCTACGTCTCTTTCTATCTCATTGGTTTCCTCGTTAACGCTATCCTTTTTTTAACCAGAGGAGGTGCAATTATATAGCTTAAAAATGAAGACAATTACTCATACGAAATAATCACCCATAATGTATTATAAAAAAATTCACTGATGCATCTAGTGAACGCAATATATATACTAAAAAAACCAATTCTTAAACCACATTTTTCACCCAAATTATGAAAATTAACATTGTTCCTTAGCTTTAAAAGTCACATATAAATATCACGCCATAAGTATATTTTCATTAGTGTGGCAAAGACAGTAATTTTATGGTGGTTGTAATAATTGTGGTGAACATCGCCTGCAAAATCTTACATGGGATTTGAAACAAATTGAATAACTTCCATACCTCTTAAAATGTTTATAGGAAAATATGAAAACGTTGTCTTGTAGAAACTTTTTTATTTTGATTATAAATGAGCGAGTAAAGCATTGCTGCCATTTACATTAATAAAATTCTTGCCAGAATTTATCAAAACCGTCTCATTTCTTACTAGATTTGAATAAATTAAAGCTAGATTTTGAATAATTATTTTTTAACATAGTGGCTAAAGTCTGTTACCAAATAAAATAAAAGATTTCTCTCTTTAAAATTATAGAAGTCAATACATGCTCTAAAATATATTGACCCGAAAAAAAATCTTACATGTTAAAAAAGGTTGCAAATTAATTTTCTAATATGCACTGCAATCTTTAAAGAGAATGAAAACTTCGTTTTTAAGAAAATACTTAAACAGGCCACTTGAAAAGAGAATTAGAGCACTAATGACAAAGTTATTTTAAATTCTCATATATCGATTTGATTACAAATGAATTTTTGAATCATCTTCAAGGAAACAAAATAAAAACTATGGTGAACAGTGATAATATTAATACAAAGATAGTCAATATCTATAAATAACAGTGAAATAGAGTAAAATCTTATCAATGATGACTGCAAACAATTTGTTTATATTTTCTAAAATGTGCTCCTAATGTCCATACGTTTAACTTCTGTTCCCCTGGCCTAAAGTGTATAATCGAGCAGGACTGTCTGATTTAGGATACGAATATCCTCTTAATTGGAAATCATAAATAATTTATAACGCTATGCTTTTTAATATTCTATGTAATGTTGGCAGCCTTATATGAGTCTACGAATTTCAAATAATTACTTAAACTTATTTAAATAATTTGATTGGATTTGTCTGCACTCTAGTATACAAGTAGTAAGTTAAGAAGATTCCATCCTGCTGCCCTCTACCAGAATTGTGACAAAGCTTTTACGTTAAACGTTCCTTCTGTTAAAACTCAAGTCGGCCATTTGTGGATACAATTCAGGATTTTCACAAAAGCAGTTTATTACAAAACTATCGGAATGGATACCATTCCGAGGGGGTACGATTCAGGTTTTGGGGGATATAATTCCAGTGGATACAATTCAGGATTTTCACAAAAGCAGTTTATTACAAAACTATCGGAATGGATACCATTCCGAGGGGGTACGATTCAGGTTTTGGGGGATATAATTCCAGTGGATACAATTCAGGATTTTCACAAAAGCAGTTTATTACAAAACTATCGGAATGGATACCATTCCGAGGGGGTACGATTCAGGTTTTGGGGGATATAATTCCAGTGGATACAATTCAGGATTTTCACAAAAGCAGTTTATTACAAAACTATCGGAATGGTATCCATTCCGAGGGGGTACGATTCAGGTTTTGGGGGATATAATTCCAGTGGATACAATTCAGGATTTTCACAAAAGCAGTTTATTACAAAACTATCGGAATGGATACCATTCCGAATGGATACAATTCCGCTCCCCCTATCTCTCCTGGTCAGGATTCACATTGGCTAAAAAAAATACAACTTATTGTAGCATTTATAAGTGTGATTCGTTGGCCTCAGGTGTGTTTGTAATTGGAGTATAAACAGCGGCACAATCACTCACCTTCCAAAGAGGTCAAATGTACGTCAGGGTAGTCCCAGGTAAGAGAGACATCCGTCCCTGAGCCTGCTTGCTTGCACTCAAACACGTCGGCGTTCGGGTTAAGCACCGGATTCTGGGGGCTGCCCCCACTGGGAGTCACCTGTATCAAACACATTTACTATTATTATTATTATTATGGTTACTTTAGCACCGCTTTATGCACTAATCACGCCACTGTTAAGAGGGATTTGGAAGGAATATATCCTTAGTGTGGTGATCACACAGACATTGTGTCACTCAGAAACCACTACACTGATAGAGCTGAAATTTCGCATGGGCATAACTCAGACTTTCGGTTAACATATAGGCTAATTAAAGTTACTTATACCGCTTAACCTAAAACACCAAACCCACCTCCCTCGCCCTAACAACCCTAGGCCTATATGTATCTCCGGAACCACTGGAGCTAGGGAGTTCCCCTTTGAGTGAGAGAGTATCCACAAACACTATACTTCACCCCCCCCCCCCTTCCCAGAAGTATCTACGGAACCACCGGGGTGAGGGGGCCCATCTAGATTTAACAATGTACTTTCAATTATTTAACTACCCATAAAAGCGTGTATCCATTTGTAAATCAAGAAATTGATGCGTACTAATTAGTGACATACAACACATCAGGTCTGATGAACCACTGGTAATTAACTAATAGAAATTCTCGGCCTGCTTGATAGGAATAAACATTTACACTTCCTCCACCATGACCAATTTAATGTTGGGTGGTCCATAAATGACACTGCAAATATATAAATATTGTTTAAAATACTATTTTCATTTTAAACAACGATAAAGATTTGTTTAGCAGTTTTAAACTATTTTTTTGTGGGGATTTTTTTTATAAACCTCAGTGGCATAAACTGTGGGCGAAAATCATCAGCAGGTTTCTGGCTGACCGGTTAGAAAAAAACATTACATTTTTAGTTTAAAGTTAAAACAAACAAATATTCAACTTCGCTTTACGCGAAAATTTGTGCTTCTGAGATTAAAGCAAAAGGTTATAAACCTAGATCTAGTCTGCCTTTATCAAAATAAAGTCATGCTGTGATCAGGGTCATAATTTAACATTTTAAGATAATGTGGGATTTTTTTAAATAGAGTTTTAAGTTACCAAAAAAAATATTTTTAAACACTTTAAATCTAAAGTTTTTACTCGTCACCTACATTTGATGAAAATTTTTTAGAAAATATCAAATTACTTCTTAAATTAGCCGAAATTTCTAAACGTCTACAATATTCTCAGTTCTCTCCCATATAGCGCACTTCACGCTCCTTTAAATTTTATACGTACAACCTGCTTCGGTGGTCTTATATATATAAATATTGGAATGGAAATTATGGAAAGATTATCCAGTACTAATGTACCGTTGTCTGAATGTACTACGGACTGATGGGGAGATCAGTGTTCGAATCCTGGTTTAGTTTAATTATTACATATGCGTATAACCCGAACATGTAGTATGACGCAGCGATAAAAGATATATAAAGAGGGTAGAGTAGGGGAAAGAGGGTAGAGTAGGGGAAAGAGGGGGATTGGGGGGGGGGGAGATGGAATCTATCCAGACTACTTGGAAGGGCTTTGGTCATAATACGCTTTAATGTTAATCGAGATAACTTTTATTAGATTCAACTTTAATAGTTAGTCTTGTTCAGAATTCTAATAAAATATAAGCCTCGAAAAACGTAAGGGTTCATCTAAAAACCACGAAACGCTGTCGAGATCGTTGAAAAGGGAAAAGGGGAGGGGCTATAAAGTTTACTTGGTGTTACATGGGGAGAGGGGGGTACTTCACAGTATTACGTAACTCAGATCTTATACAATAATGTCACATTTATTTATTCTAGATATTTAACGTGCACTTTATGAACCGACTGATTATATAAGCACACGAGAATTTTCTATGGGCGAGAACGAAAGAGCCTACCAATTTTGCCGGGAAAGGTATTTTCTCACACACATTCAAGGGTTATTTTACATTGCAACAATCGACATGGGACCGACGGCTTTATTTCCCCTCCGAAGGAAGTTGTGCTACGGGTTTTTATCACTCAAGAACAATCCGTCGACCTCGGCTGGGTTTGAACCCACGAACATCGGTCCTGAGGGCAAGCATTTTACTCCAAGACCACCAAGGTCATCGTTCCAATGTTAAAAAAAAATCGTTTCTATTCAAGATTTAAAATGGATTTTGAGTAGTATTAAATCTTTAGTGCCACAAAAGCTTCCGTATTAAATAATGACATCCACTCTTGACGTGAAAAGTTACGCGACACATGTTGAAAAGGGGGTAGGGGGGAGGTTAAATGTCTACTTGTTACAGAGAGGTGTGGGTGGGGTGTGTAGGGGAAAGAGTCATAGGGCAAAGGTAAGAAAAATAAGCTTTGTGTGTTTTATGACTCTTATATTATTATTATTATTATTATTATATTATTATTATTATTATTATTATTATTAGCACCGCGTCTTACTACCCGTTTGGGTTATACGCACTTACGCTAATGTGTAATGTAGGGTGATTGTGAGATGAAATGGAGGACCTACAGTTTAACGTGGGATCCGAACCACGGTGGAGGCCTGGCATTCCTCACATTCACAAGTTGTGATTAGTACACGTCTTGTCAGAGGTAAAGGAAGGGTTTGGCAATCAGATAAATCTGTGCCGAGACCAAGGATTGAGCCCCGGACCCTCAGCACAGAAGTCTTGACACCTTACCCCTAGACCACCAGGTCACCCTTTATGACTCTTAAAAGAACATAATTAATCTGGAATCATATTTTACCATATTATTATAAAAATACAGGAGCAGGTTAGTTTACCCCAACCAATGTATTTATAAAGAATTAGGTATGAAATTATTGAAATATTGTTAGCAGGAAGTCAAACTAAATGCATTGAATTAAACGATGGGGTGAGAATATAAATATTGCATTTGGATCTACAAACTCGTTTTACACAAACCAGCACTTAATTCTAGATCCGGCGTCCTTGAAATTAAAATAAAAAAAAAAAAATTTGTTGGCGCGATTGACGTAACACTGCAATGGCTGCTCTAATTATATAATAAACTCGTCACTACTTTTAAAATGTTTTAACACTCACCTGGAAGAAATATTTTTCTTTTGACCAACATGATGTACCTTATTTAGATAACACATTTTAAAATTGTGCTTTTTTTTTTAATGTTAGATAATCTCCGAGCGGGCGGGCGGACGAGCACAGTTTACACAAAACAAAAACAAGAACTCGACCGACCAACAAGGTATGTTCGCACTCCAGCAAATAGGGCAGTGATTCGCTGTTGAGATGAAATAGCCAATGGGAGTGTAAGAGAAAGTTAAAAGTCGAACAAATTCCAGACCGGCTGAGAGCACTGGAGGCACAGCGACAACAGACGGGGGCCTTAGGTAGGGTCAGGTGTATAGAGTGTCTAGAGCATGTTGTTACCTTGGGAGATACTGTGGGACTGGAGCAACACGTCTCTTTGGGAGATAATGTGGGACTGGAGCAACACGTCTCTTTGGGAGATAATGTAGGGACTGGAGCAACAGTCTCTTTGGGAGATAATGTAGGACTGGAGCAACACGTCTCTTTGGGAGATAATGTGGGACTGGAGCAACATGTCTCTTTGGGAGATAATGTAGGACTGGAACTAGCTGTCTCTTTGGGAGATAATGTAGGACTGGAACTAGCTGTCTCTTTGGGAGATAATGTAGGACTGGAACTAGCTGTCTCTTTGGGAGATAATGTAGGACTGGAACACGTCTCTTTGGGAGATAATGTAGGACTGGAACTAGCTGTCTCTTTGGGAGATAATGTAGACTGGAACACGTCTCTTTGGGAGATAATTGGACTGGAGCAACAGTCTCTTTGGGAGATAATGTGGGACTGGAACTAGCTGTCTCTTTGGGAGATAATGTAGGACTGGAGCAACACTGTCTCTTTGGGAGATAATGTAGGATGGAAACGTTCTTTGGAGATAATGTAGACTGGAACGTCTCTTTGGGAGATAATGTAGGACTGGAGCAACATGTCTCTTTGGGAGATAATGTAGGACTGGAGCAACATGTCTCTTTGGGAGATAATGTGGGACTGGAGCAACACTGTCTCTTTGGGAGATAATGTAGGACTGGAGCAACATGTCTCTTTGGGAGATAATGTAGGACTGGAGCAACATGTCTCTTTGGGAGATAATGTAGGACTGGAGCAACATGTCTCTTTGGGAGATAATGTAGGACTGGAGCAACATGTCTCTTTGGGAGATAATGTAGGACTGGAGCAACATGTCTCTTTGGGAGATAATGTAGGACTGGAGCAACATGTCTCTTTGGGAGATAATGTGAGGACTGGAGCAACATGTCTCTTTGGGAGATAATGTGGGACTGGAGCAACATGTCTCTTTGGGAGATAATATGAGACTGGAGCAACATGTCTCTTTGGGAGATAATATGAGACTGGAGCAACATGTCTCTTTGGGAGATAATATGAGACTGGAGCAACATGTCTCTTTGGGAGATAATGTGGGACTGGAGCAACATGTCTCTTTGGGAGATAATGTAGGACTGGAGCAACATGTCTCTTTGGGAGATAAAATGTAGGACTGGAGCAACATGTCTCTTTGGGAGATAATGTAGGACTGAGCAACATTCTTGGAGATAAATGAGTACTGGAGCAACACCTTTGGGGAGATAATATGAAAAAAAAAAAAGTCAAGACACTGGGGGTACCACTGAGCTCAAGGTCATCCTCCACTAGTCAGACATGGATACCCAGCGCCCTATGGGCGACGCCGAGCACCTGAAGGACGATCCCAAAGTACTCGATGTCCTGGTCATGCCGTGAATGGGAGCGGCCCAAGGTTCGCGTCTTCCTCGAGTCCCCGATACATTAAATCTCTGTTTTTTTTTTTTATTTAGGACCACGTCTTACTACACGTTCGGGTTGTACGCCTAAGTACTAATTACGATAGTGGGTTAGGAATTAGGAAGGTTGAATACAGAGGAAGTGAATCCGCATTTGCGTGGAAGAAGAGTGGGAAACCACCTAGGAAAAAACCCAGTTCACCCGAGCGAGTCTCAAACCTCGATCTCCCTGTCTTCGGCAGTCTAGCTCAACACGAAAATTGCACGTTAGCCAACTACGCCACCGAGTCGGGTAATGTCTGATACAAAAAATTGCTCATCAAGTGATAAAATATTCTTTCCATTTATGAAAACATTTAAAAAAAATCCTGTGTATCTCAGTCATTCATAATTTAAAAAATACGATAGTTAAAAACGTAACGGAGGTCACATGGACGCAGGCGTCAGTCTCGTCTACTCTGGTTTTCCGATGATGAAGAATCCAGGTTTCGAATCTCGGTCGGGGGGGTAGGGGGGTGTACCAAGGTGCTTTTTACTTTCTCTCGACACCTCTAATAGAAAGTAGTGTGATTGTCAAAAAAAAAAATTTAACTCGAGATTTTGCTGAACATCAACGTTTCATGAACCCCTGAAACAAAAAAAAAGTGGTTTTCGCGATGGCTTCTGTCTGTCTGTCTGTCTGTCTGTATGTATGTACCATTTTACTGAGTGGGTTAAAACTTGGTATCTAGGTTGTTCTTAAGGTCCCCGAGGGGTTTTTAGAATTAGCTATCCAACCCTAAATTTAAGGGTAGTTTACTGAAGGGCAAAAAGAGAAAAAAAAAACAGATTTTCTCGAAGTTTGCTCAAACGATTTTGATCAAATTGTATATCCAGATACTTGTTTATCATTATAAACAAGAAGGCAATTCTTATTTTCTATTTGAGATATAAATAACTTATCATTGTAAAATGGTAGTACTATTAAAGATACAAATCTTTTATTTGAAATATATTTTTATAAAAACCGATAATTTCTGAGCTATAAGAAAAAATATATATACTTTTTAATTATTCTGGTCTGAAAATGAATTTTATTCTTATGCTCTTTGGTTGACAAAGATATTTCTCTTTAATCATTTTTCCTGTAACAGTGTTCCTAGTTCCTGATGCCATAGAGTAAGTAACTGTGTATATTATTTCATTTGTGATCCTTGTTAAATGTTTCTACAACTATTAGTTCGTTTCACAAACCTTACGAGTTTTTAGTTAATGTGTATTTTAAGATAAAAAAAAAGGGAGAATGTCTCTGTAGTGGTGAACCGTAACATTTATTTTCAATTTTTGTAAATGATTTTCAACTCTCCCTCTACGAATATGCAGGTACATTTCCTGTAAATTCTAGCTTACTCAACCCTGATCAATTAGTGTATGTATTGATATCACCGACCGGGTAGTAATTGATTCAGGGCACGTAGAAAATATATATTAATATATTTTTTAGAGAAATTAATCAATAAGCGAAGGGAATTTTAATTATAGGTTAATTTCTTAAAACATTTTATATTATAGTTCTCCTTATTAACATTTTTAATACGTTCTTTAAAAAAAATACATTAAGTTCATTTAACCATTAAACAACTATTGCACAATTTTAAAATGTGTTTTTTTTAACACAACGTTTTATTACCCACTCGTGTTAAGTGTGTAATTATAAGTTATAAAGAGTAATTCAATGATTTCAAATAATTACAGTTCACAAGTTATATGGGGTCAAACTTGCTAATTTATAGAACTACTTTTTGCACATAAGTTTTAAGGTAAAGTAATTAATGTACGAGATTAAAATTTAGTATAATTATACATTCATTTAAGGTGTACATAATGAAATATTTATAATATTATAATTATTAATAATATTTTAAATATCATTAATATTTTAGATACTATGAATACTATAAATATTTGAATCTGTAGCCCTAATTTGAATTATAAGTTACTAAATTTTAGCACCATACATGAATGTTTTACTTTAATTATCACTGCGTCTTACTACCCGTTCGGGTTACACACTCATATATTAATTATTTTACCTTATTTGACAATGGTAGGTAAAAAGCATAAAATAGAAAGTTTGGCCCCTTTTAACTCGTAAACTGTAATGATTTGAAATCAGCGAATCATTATTTATAGTTTGTTGTTAAAACTGTACAATAACATTTTAACTGTCGAATAAACTTGATTAAATATTAACATTCCTGATACCATAAGTAAGCAATAGCTCGTTTAATCTTTTAAATAACAATTATTATGGTCATAAGGAAAACTGTGCATTAAAAACTGTATATAAATGCATATTTTTGAAAACAATATCCAGGTCATGAGAAAATGTTTTAAGTTTCCAAAAATTGTATTCCTTTCAATAACATAGTTTTAAAATATTATAAGTATTTTAATTACAGAATTAATTTTTTGCTTCAAATAAAACACGAAGACAGTAAAATATTTATGAGATTAGTTAAATAACCCTGACCACTCAGGTAAAATTTATGTCCTGGTTGAATAAAAAAAAAAATCAATCATGTTCTATGGATTAAACTTATCTGTAAGTTATAAAAGCTGCTAGATCAACTTTGACGTATGTTCATACGTCCAGTCCAGGTATGAATCTTCAGCTGTCACTTTTTTCAGATAATATTAATACCTATAAAATAGCCCAATTAATATGGTAGTACAATGTTATCAATGCTGAGCGCAAAAAAAAATTGTTTTCACTAAGTTTCATTCAACAAAATTCCTATTATAGAAGGAAACAATTATATATATTTTACATAGTCTGATTTGGTTGGAAGAACAGTCTAGAAATTTCAAACATATTTCTTTACGGCCAACATTGATAATATTTTACTATTTTAACTGTGCTATTTCATAGGAATTAAATAATATCTGTAAAAAAGTTACAACTGCACATGGCACGATTTGATTTATGAATATTTTAAAATTTTCTTAGTTTTATTTATTTGAGGTATTTAACGTGCACTTTCTGAACCGACTGATTATATCAGCGCACGAGAATTTCTATGAGCGAGAACGAAAGAGCCTACCAATATTGCCGGAAAGGTATTTTCACATACCTTCCAGGGTTCTTTAACATTCCACAATCGACGGCTTTACTTCCTCTCCGAAGGAAGTTGTGCTACGTATTTTTATCGCTCAAGGAAAATACATCGACCCCGGATGGATATGAACTCAGAAACATTTGAGTCCTGAGGGGGTAGAACTTTACCCCAATTCCACTGAGGTAGACATAAAAATGGTTTTAGTAACTTTAATAAATATCAGATACTATTCTTCCTACCATATCAGTTTACAGCTACAGAGTAATCAATTTTAGTTGAAATATATTTTTGTAACTTTTGCTTAGCTTTTGACAGATATTTTTCAAAATATTAGGTTCTAATTTCAATTTTAAGGTTTTATTAAAGCTCCCAGTAGAGGAATGTTTACATTTATAAATTTTCCAATCTAATTTATAATTCTTTTTTAATAATAAAAAAATATGGTAGAAAGAGAGATTTGTCCTTAATTTTAGACACCCTTAAGATACGGAAAAGTGGCTCGGAGAATAACACAAACCGGATTGTGACACGTTCGAATTTCTTCTTACGTTATAAGTCACACAAAAACAAATCACACACACATACACACAAGAAAACATGTTTCTTATGTGAAGAAAATAAACGAGTTAAAAGTCTTTGTTATTTCACCTTTCTTTTTTGTTTTCCATTGTGGTTAACTTTCCCAGGATTAGCGCGTCCGTTTACAAGTCTTAAGGATCCAAAATTAGATTTCCAGTGAGGAGAGAAAGTAGATTAGGTACCGTGACTCGAGTATATATGTTACTGTAAAAGTACGAAGACCGGTAGATCTTATAATTTACCGGTATATCCTAACATTTACCGATATCTGTTGGTAAAGGTCCGAAACATCTTAGAAAATGTTTACATTTTGAGTTTAACCATCTCTAGAGTCAGGTGGAAGAGAGGATCCCCAGTTCTAGCTTTGACCAGAACTTAAAAGTAAACCAATAACCTAACCTAACCTAACCTAGCCTAACCTAACCTAACCTAACCTAACCTAACCTAACCAAGCTATTCTCGCGGACCCTGGCCGAGAGCCAATCATTACACTAAAGGTGGTTGAATGTTTTGTTACGTTTGGGCTAAAACTAAGCCATACCCTGATTTTAGGTAAGAAGAACAGTATCTTGTGGTTACTAAAACAATGTTAATATATTCATACATCAAGTCATGTTTTCAGTTGTCACTTTTGATAGATTTATTAATATATATATAAAATAATATAAATAATAGCTAAATGTTGGTTGCAAACCAGTCCATAGGAGTTTGGTAAAACCACACTTAGTACACCCAACCGAGGTTCGAACCTAGATCTCCCCGTCATCGGTCACGAGAGTAGCACGTTTGAACACGTGAACACCGAAGCGAGTTAACCCTATATTATTTCTTGGACTAACTCAATAGACAGATTTTAAAAAAAAGGCCTCAACCGTTTAATTCAGCACTAAAACTAACCGGATTTCAGTGATAGAATGTTTGTCCCTTCATCTGGATTCGATCGTGGGACCATAATACCCGCAAGAAGAGCATTATCAGCAGATTTATGACGTCGGAGCTCCCCACATTCCGACGCCGGGCTTTTGGGTCTGCAGAAACTTCTAAAAAAGCCGGTCCAAAGGCAAGATTTGTTCTTTATTTAAAACGCATTTTTTTTTTGATCCGAGCCCACTTTATTTAAGTTTCCATGCCACGTTACTTTTGGTCACGTGTGTTTGTTTGTTTATTTAGGGTACTTATCTTGCAATATATAAGCCAAATGATTATGACGACTTACAAACTAACTTAATTTTGGACCATATAGAACACCCAGTACCCAGCCGTTAAATCAACAATAATGATAAGATTTTTGGCCATATTGGGAATCCAACCCGATACCCTTAGTTTAGAAGCCACACACGTGATACCAACTGAACCAAAGTGTAAGACTTAATTGGTCTACAAAACCGGCGTAAAAGACCAGTGGACATTTTTGAAGGGACAATTTAATTTGACCATAAACTGTTTCTCCTTCAAATCTCCAAGCAAATGAGAGTGTATTTCTTCTAAACTCCAAAAAATTAAAATGGTTTTCGTACAAACAAATTAAAATGGTTTTCGTACAAACAAATTGAAATGGTTTTCGTACAAACAAATTGAAATGGTTTTCGTACAAACAAATTGAAATGGTTTTCGTACAAACAAATTGAAATGGTTTTCGTACAAACAAATTGAAATGGTTTTCGTACAAACAAATTGAAAATGGTTTTCGTACAAACAAATTAAAATGGTTTTCGTACAAACAAATTAAAATGGTTTTCGTATTAACAAATTAAAATGGTTTTCGTATAAACAAATTAAAATGGTTTTCGTACAAACAAATTAAAATGGTTTTCGTATTAACAAATTAAAATGGTTTTCGTATTAACAAATTAAAATAGTTTTAGTAAATCTTACAACCGTTCAAAAGTTCGTTCCTATCAAAATCTAACTAACCCTTTGTTTACCCTGTAATTTATCAGCTTCCCTTGCAATATTCCACGATGGTTCACTATATAAAATAGGTCAGACAAGGTGAGAATGTCACCTTTCAAGGTAACTTGAGTACACATATTTTTGGAGTGACATCTAACCTAAGGGTATATTTTGACGCCATAGTACAATGAACAATCCACCACACTGTCTTCAATGTGAGGACGTCACAATGGGACTATATTCTAGTTTCATAACGATATCAGACGACTACTTACGTGGCGGAGATTATTAATATTTAATGATGGGAGACACGTTTGGTGTTTATTACACTAATCTTTCGCAGAAATCTAATTAAACAACCATCTTATCACTATCCATTTGTTTTCAATGGTACGTTTGAATGTCATGGATATTAATGCCTAAAAAAAAATAGTATCACGATTAACAAATGGCCTACTTACAACTGAGTCTACGGGGAAAGGATGATTAAGGGTGTATTAAAGAAGATACACCCGAATAAACGTGGAGAGAGGAAGGGAATGGGGAAGGAAAAGAAAAAGGAGGAAAAGTAAAATGGAGGAGAGGAAAAGAATTGGGGATGAAAAGTAAATGGAGGAGAGAAAAAGAATTGGGGATGAAAAGTAAATGGAGGAGAGAAAAAGAATTGGGGATGAAAAGAAAATGGAGGGGGAAAATTGGAGAGGAAAAGAAGGGGGAATGACACGGGGAGGGACACGGGGGGGGTGAAAAGGGGACATGAAAGAAATGGGTTAAATAGGAATGGCGAGGGACAAGGGAATGGGTAGGGGAAGGACAAGGGAATGGGTAGGGGAAGGACAAGGGAATTAGTAGGGGAAGGACAAGGGAATGGGTAGTGTAAGGACAAGGGAATTAGTAGGGGAAGGACAAGGGAATGGGTAGTGTAAGGACAAGGGAATTAGTAGGGGAAGGACAAGGGAATTAGTAGGGGAAGGACAAGGGAATGGGTAGGGGAAGGACAAGGGAATGGGTAGGGGAAGGACAAGGGAATGGGTAGGGGAAGGACAAGGGAATGGGTAGGGGAAGGACAAGGGAATTAGTAGGGGAAGGACAAGGGAATTAGTAGGGGAAGGACAAGGGAATGGGTAGGGGAAGGACAAGGGAAGGGGTAGGGGAAGGACAAGGGAAGGGGTAGGGGAAGGACAAGGGAAGGGGTAGGGGAAGGACAAGGGAAGGGGTAGGGGAAGGACAAGGGAAGGGGTAGGGGAAGGACAAGGGAATGGGTAGGGGAAGGACAAGGGAATGGGTAGGGGAAGGACAAGGGAATTAGTAGGGGAAGGACAAGGGAATTAGTAGGGGAAGGACAAGGGAATGGGTAGGGGAAGGACAAGGGAATGGGTAGGGGAAGGACAAGGGAAGGGGTAGGGGAAGGACAAGGGAAGGGGTAGGGGAAGGACAAGGGAATGGGTAGGGGAAGGACAAGGGAATGGGTAGGGGAAGGACAAGGGAATGGGTAGGGGAAGGACAAGGGAATGGGTAGGGGAAGGACAAGGGAATGGGTAGGGGAAGGACAAGGGAATGGGTAGGGGAAGGACAAGGGAATTAGTAGGGGAAGGAAAATGGAACATATGTGACTGTTTTACCATATTATAAAAATTAAAACAATTTTTTTAAAAAAATCTAAAAATGATCCATTCATTAAGCTAGTCCCAATGTATGTGTTGTCAAGGAATGGCTGCGGAAAAGCGCACTTCAATACGTGCCAACTCAAGCATCCAATGTACCGGTCGTTAGATTGGTTCTTCACGTGGGTCGCGGTAGACCTTCTAATATCAGTTTGTAGACCAGGCATTAGACTTCTAGTGGTCAACATAGTTGTGTATGATATGTTTTGAGGTTTGTTACAATTGTTTGCTATCTTGACAGGGGTGTGGGGGCGTAGTTTAGGGGGTGCCTTTATCACTCTCTTGGGTGCACTAATGTTTAAAACTATTCTATATTGTTTAGTTAATACATCGGAATAAAGAGAAAAAAAATTCATTGGCATTTTCAAACTTTTTGTCCAGCCAAAAAGTTAGGGGTGAATTGTATGTAAATAAACCAGAGCGTTCCAACGTCGAATGAGCAAAAATCACAAGAGGTGATAAAAAAAGTTGACCGCTCTTTGAATTATTATTATTATTATTATTATTAGGGAGTCTCGTAGAATAAATCGATGGTAATATGGAAATTATTACAGGACATAATTTATTGGCAATTGAGGGCAATTAAGGGGGTCGGGGCAAAAACACGATAACCCTCATTTGACGACCAAATATGTTAGCAATGATTTCTTGGTTGCATACCACTTGAACTACAAGTTGTTTTTAGAGTCAGTCAAGACTTTGAGGATAGCTAATATCCATGAATAGTTTACTTTTTTTTTTTATAGCTGGATTTCAGGATTTGATAGATTGAAAATATCCCGATCTAAATCAAAAAGGGTTATCATATTTTTGTTCCAACCCCCCTCAATTCCTGCTACAATTCCTACTACCCATCCAGACTGTATTCACAATACTAAGGTAGGCTTAGAGAATGGTATAGTTTAGAGTAAGTATACCCACATTTGAGTGAAGAAAGCGGTCGAGAGAAAGTGTGTGTGTGTTGAATGAGATAAACCCCTAAGCAATACCTTTCTAAGCACCCAGCCAATATTTAACTCCCCCCCCCCCCCCCCGCCCCGATCTTTCAGTCACCGGAAAATCGGGACTTAGACGAGACTGACGGATTTGTCCATGTGCCCCTAACCCCTAGCTGTTATTCTTTAAGGTGGGGTGGAAGGGGGCGCGATAAAAGGCCTTTGTTTCAACACTTTTTGTATCAAAACATTTATTTGCCCAAAATAAATCCAACTTTGTTCCAGTTGAAACATATAAGAATTTAATTTTCTTCCCACGATCATATCAACAGTTGTTGAATATCTGTCGAGGTTGTCCTTGAATTCAATGACAACCCTTTATCTCCATATATAAAGTTTATCATCTAACTCTGCTGTGCTTATGACAGATACAATTAACCTCTTACTCTTTTTCTTACTGGAGTAAAGTTGGATTTATTTTGGACAAATCAAAGTTTTGTTATAAAAACTATAAAAAAAACACAGGTCTTATCTCGCTTCCCTTCCACCCCACCTTAAGAGAAACTCTGTTGCACTCTTACCTTTGACGGGAGAACAGAACCGCTGAACGGAGATTCAACTCAAGAGAAATCACACATGGTATAATCTGCACTCAGTACGTACCGAAATGTTTGTAGAAGCCGCGTAATAAATGCCAAACTCCGGGAACACGATGGGACCGTCGAAGAACAAGTTCATCAGGGCGTCCATGTCGGCTATCATCGTCACCGCCGTCGTCGTCGTCGTCTGAAGCACGTGAGTGGCGTCGATGCGATATCGGGCGCATGTCGAGACGTTGTGTCGCATCCAGGAAGAGCGACGTTGGCGCAACTCCCGCCCGCCCCGCCGTTACAGGCGCTAGCCGCAGCACCTCATAGCGCATGCGCATCACAGAGGCGGTGTCGGCGGCGCCACTTTTTTTTTTTTATCGACACGAGCGTCCCTCCCTGTCAGACCTTTTGGGCGAGGAACCATGAGGGCCTGTCACTTGTAAGTCGTCTATTGATCTGCAGGGAGGGGCCGGGTTTGGGTCCCGATCACCCATGTTCTATCGAATTAAATGAAAAGGGGTAAATCATAGGAATGGGGTTATTGTAGCTGTGTTCAGAAACGCTTTTCTTTTTGAAGGGGTGCGGTGGGGGGGTAGGATCAAAATGAACTTTTGAAACTTTCAGAAATGAAGTTGTTGCCCTTCATTTTTTTTAGTACGTTGCCGACAGTGACGCCCTTAACACATGTTCAAGGCAACCAGATCAGAAACTTCTTTGAGAGAGATTATAGAATCAGTAGGTGAACACAAAGCAGGCGTCTTCGGCACCCCTTTCAGCTTTAAGAGAGGTCTAGTAGCCCTCAAATTCCCACCCACACCCTCTCCCCTGTTTTCAGGATAAATCACTAATAGCTGGCGCCATGGGCGCTCAGGCCCCCCCATACTCCCCTCTTATCACTCTGAAATATTTGTTGTTGTTAATTTTTATGAAATGATAAAATTGTGTGTTTAGTATTTGGCTGCAATTTGCTATTAACAACTTTGAATCATCAATATCCGAGTTAACAGATAAAAATTATAGAATGTATATTTCCTCTTTACCAGCTTTATTTTAATTTTATTATGTTCAGTAAACTTATGAAAAAAAATATATAATAAATATTTTTTTAATCATCGCGTCTTACTACCTGTTCAGGTTATACGCAATATGATAATTACTTAATTAGGAAGGGATGATGGGAGGAAGAGTTTTAGAGGTAAAAGGTGCCTGGTGGTCTAGGGGGCACTGGGGGTCCGGGGTTCAATCCTCGGTCCCGGCCAGATTTATCTGATTACCAAACCCTTCCTTCACCTCTGACAAGATGTGTATTAATCACAACTTGTGAATGGTGAGAATGCCAGGCCTCCACCGTGGTTCGGATCCCACGTTAAACTGAGGTCCTACATTTCATCTCACAATCATCCTACCATTACACATTAGCGTAAGTGGTATAACCCGAACGGGTAGTAAGACGCGGTGCTAATAATAATAATAATAATAATAATAATAATAATAATAATAATAATAATAAATAATAATAATAATAATAATAACATAACCACTAACTCAAAACATTATTTGCTAACTATGAAAAATTTGAAAGAAAGGGTGAAGTGGGGTTTGGGGGGTTCCGGACCCTTGTATGAACGTGTGAATATCACCGGCTACTGAGAGCTGTCATTGATATCCAAGACACCGACGACTCGGTCGTGTCTTTGTGCTGCCAATAGTATAAAAATAAACACAGTGAAACTTGAACTGTTCCAAAATTCAATGTTTTCTGAAGTATAACATAGAAAACAGCCCCAAAATGCGACGTCTGTTTCGAGTTATATTACTTAGCTAAGTTAGGGGTTATCCGTGGGTTGATACTTTAAGTTAGGTTTTATCCGTGGGTTCATACTAAGTTAGGTTTTATCCGTGGGTTCATACTAAGTTAGGTTTTATCCGTGGGTTCATACTGGTTCTTAATCGCGTGATATCATTGTACACTAACGGTAAAAATGAAGTATCCAATAGAACTCATCGAAATATAACAATTTCAACAGATGTTATAAACACAATAAGCTTTTTCATAATTTTTTGTTTTGTTTATTGTTATTAATTAAAATATTTATAGCCTTTACCTATTGAATTTTTCTAAGAATCGTTATTGAAGGTAGATTAATGAAAATACCATATGTTTATAAAATGGCAGCCATTTACTTCAACATCGTTAATGTTTTCATTTATATTCGTGGGGTATATCGAACGCTAGATAAGTGCAGGGTTTTTTTTTTGCAGTTTTTATATCAAAACATTTGTTTGATCAAAATAAATTAATTACTGCTCCGGTACAAACATATAGTTTAATTTTCTTCACACGGTGATATCAACATTTGCTGAATATCTGTCATGAACATAGCGGTATTAGATGAGAAACTTTTTAATGAAGATAAAAAGTTGTCATTAAATTCCAGGACACCCTTCACAGATATTCCACAACTGTTGATATCAGCACGTGAAGAAATTAAACTGTTTCTACTGAAGAAATATTTTATTTATTTTGACCAATACATGTTTTGCTATAAAAACTAAAAACACTGGCCTTGTCTCGCGTTTCCTACAATCACACCTTTATATTAGGAGGAAGAAGGATGAGAATGTCACACCCAAATAATTTTAACGAAACCTAAAAAAACATCAAAAGTAGAATTATAATATAGAACATTGAAAGTGTGTCGAATGAATAGGCTAAATTATAAGGTTAGGCCTTCGACTTAATGCTCAGAAAAATATACCCTTGTAAACATTTAAAGTGTCGATAAAAATCTCAATCTGAAAAGTACAGTAATAATAATTAGCTTTCGATAGAATGATTGCCTCTCCCCGGCTACCCCCAATTGAATTTCTGGGTGCGCCACTGGAATTAGACTGGTCAAACAAGACGGAATTTTTGTTTTCTATTAAGAGAGGGTTCTTAAGTTCCAACCAAGAAGATATAACTGTTTCCACCCGGGCTGAGTGAAAAGTTCAATTGTCTTTAGAAAAAGGAAGTTAGTGGTGTTTCCTAACTTCACTAATCCAAGCCCGTTAGATTGATTGAAATGAACACCAATGCGCTCTCTTGGCAAGAGCCAGTACTAGACAGATCTGTTAGCAACACCGCGCAATGTTTTAACCACCGTTTGAAATGGTTTTTAAATTTTTTTCAAAATTGTGTAAAACTGTTCAAAGACCAACAAGGTATTAAGCTAAATTGAGACAAGAGTAGGAGTGGATTATAAGGAATTGCATCAGCAGTCATCTGGGTAGAGGATGATAAGACTTGCACTTGGTTGGTTTCGAACTCATGGTTTTGAGATTTACTGCACGATCCTTGTCAGTTCGACAACCCCCCAGCACAATGAGGTTTAGTCCAAGGCCGTAGTCGGGGGAGTGTTTCGGGGTTCAAACCCCCCCCTTGAAATTTTATGAACAAATTATATATGGCTTTATTTATGGTTCAAACAATATCAAAATTAAGATACAAGTACAAATTTAGGGGGCTGTGTTATCATAAAAAACACTTCAGAGAGCTTATAGAGGTGTTTAATATTTATATGTTTCCTTAACTTCAACAGCTATGCTACTATAAAAAAAAATTTAGAGAGCATCTAGAGGTGTTTAAATATATAAAATTTTCCTAGCCTCCGGCAGTTAGAGGGTCATGTTACCATAAAAACACTTTAAAGAGCTTCTAGAGTTGTTTAGATATTGAGATTTGTCCTATAGCCTCCGGCATTTAGGGGGTTATGGTACCATAAAAAGCACTTAAGAGAAATTCTAGATCTGTTTAATAATTAGAATTTGTCCTAGCCTCCGATAGTTAGGGGGTTGTGTTGCGATAAAAAAAACACTTCAGATAGCTTCTAGAACTGTTTTTTATTTATAATTTTTTTCTAGCCTCCGGCAATTTGGGGATGTGCCCACCAAACCCTCCCTGGCTGGCTACGGCCTTGGTTTAGTCTGGTTTGCCAGTGTTGGAGAGGTCGGGGTTTGAATTCACGTCTGATTTAAGCCTAAGGAGGGTGTTTTTTTCTTTCATCATCTCCCTCCACGAAAATTCAAAAATCAACCAAATAAAAACCACACATAAACGATGAACTTAAGCGCATTTAAAAAAAATTCTGATTAATTTCTAAATTACGCTCAAATTTTGAGTAATTTTCCCGTCAGAATTTCCCGAGGGAACTTACCGCTAGCCGCGTTCCATAAAGTGTCTTTTGAGTGGAAGGACCGGTCCGAGGAACATTTCGTTTTGAGGGGGGAGGGGCATTATTATTATTATTATTATTATTAGCACCGCGTCTTACTACCCGTTCGGGTTATACGCAGAGGGGGGAGGGGCAAGGCCGTAGCCAGGGGAGGGTTTTGGGGGTTCAAACCCCCTCCGAAATTCTATGAACAAAATATATATGGCTTTATTTATGGTTAAAACCATATCAAAATTAAGATACGACTACAAATTAGGGGGCTGTGTTACCATAAAAAAACACTTCAGAGAGCTTCTACAAGTGTTTAATATTTAGAAATTTCCCTAGCCTTCAGCAGTTAGGGGGTTATGTTGCCATAAAAAACACGATCAGATAGCTTCTAGAACTCTTTATCGTTTAAAATTTTGTCTATTTTCCGGCAATTGGGGATATGCCCACCAAACCCCCCTGAAATTATTGGCTGGCTACGGCCTTGGGGAGGGGGCAATTATGTTGGCTGCACAGTGTTTAAATTCCTTATTTTTGATTAAATTCCTTGACATGTACTTGTTATCCGTGTATGTAGTCACCATGCTGGTGGTTGTTTCAACCTTCAGGTGAAAATTGATTTTTTTTTGTGTGCACCGTGTATTACTACCCGTTTAGGTATACGTTTATGTACTATTATCGCTAATGGTTTCAGACATTAGGAAATTTATATTTATACACATGTGTATACACGTTTTCGTGGAGGGTGAGTTGAAAATTATTTTGAAAAAAAAAATCACCTTCAGTACACCCGACCGAGATTATAACCTCGATCTCTCCATCATCGGTACTCTAGTCTACCACGAGAATAGCGCACTAGACCATGCGGCCACCGAAGTGGGTCACTGTGGATACTGTTTAAAAGTCGTATTAACGGTCAGCAAAGTCTTCCTTTTTCCCTCTGTTTAGTACTTTATATATTTTTAAAAATAAGAATGGGATAACGTTAGTCATTAATTTTTTTGGAGACGTGTTGTAGCAATTTAGTTTTAAATTATAATTTTTTTTTGGTACTTACCCGCACCGGTATTCGAGTGATATAACGCGTCACTCTCGTATTAGAATGAATTTTCAAAATGTTGTATGGTAAAAAAAATTGGTTGTGAAGTAATCAGTTTAAAAAAGAGTGGAGTGACTTTATAAAAGTTTGTATCACCTTAAAATACAGAAAGAAGCAGATGTCTATAATGGATAAATAGTACGCGACTTTAATTCCATCAATTCTTTCTTTATTACATCCTATCTTATCACAAGTTCGGAATATCCACAACTTACACTAGTTTAGGACACATTACGAGCAAGATGAGTTTTAATTAAATGAAAACCCGCTTCGGTGGCCGCTTGGTCTAACGCGCTACTATCGCAGTAGACTAGACTGCCGATGACGTGGAGATCAAAGTCCCCGCAAATGCAGGTACACTTACTCTAAATATAACCTACCTAATCCCTAAAGCGTATAACCCTAACGGGTAGTAAGACGAGGTGCTAAAGCAAAACCCCATCCGCGGAAGAGCAAGCCGTAAGATGCATTTGTCGACAGGATTTGTGAGGGCTCATTGAAATCATTTTTCAAAGAATGTAGATCTGAACAATTCTGAACTAAGGTTTTTCTCTGATCATAAAGTTGTTGGTTGAAAAAAGCTTTGAAACATTTATTTCCCTTTTGTACCACATATCTTTGCGAACAAAAGTTTCCGACATTTTGTTATATAAGAACAACATAGAAATAAGCTCGATGTTGATCCAGATTTGAGATTAAATCTGTAGGAAATATTAAACCGGATGTGGAAGGGATTGTTCGGGAAAGAAAGAGGCATGATTTATCCAATGACATTAAGGTTCAGTAACTGCTAGACATGTCATAATTTGTTCACTTTTAATAGGCGTTATCAAAATTAAATTAGTTTTTTTTTCCTCTTACTACTAAATCATTGTCATTTTTTAGTGGTAATATCACAAAATTTATGGGTTTTTTTTAGTTTACCTAAAATCCTTTGCTTACTAGAGGCTGTCCCACATTTTCTATAAAAAAAAAAAAATTGCTTTACACAATTAACTACCATAAAAATATCAAAATTTGCAAAGTAGTGGGTCTATGGCTTGGCTTTTGAAAAAAGAGGTCCGCTGTTCTTAGTTCTAATTGGGAACCACTAATCTAATCTAAGGGCGTTACTTTCGTGTTAAACTGGCCGGTTTATGATGGGGATATGGGGTTCGAGACTAGGTCGGGTCTACTGAGGATCGTTTCCCAATATTCTTCCACGCAAATGCAAATAATAAAAGGAACATATCTATAATAATAAAGGAACATATCTATAATAATAAAAGAACATATCTATATCTTTAATAATAATAGGAAGTGTTTGTTCTGTGTGTTGTTTGTGTGCGATTCCCAGACAAATCTACGGCACCAGAGATCTGAAATTTTTTAACATAGGTGGACGGAAGGGGGTCCGAATGCATCTCGAAGCAGGATTTTAAAATTTTTAATTAGCTTTTTAATTAGGCTATTTTTAACAAATTTTAGAACAGTGGGTCACGGGAAACTTCGTGCGGGATCGCTAGTTACTTATAAAAGGCTTCCTTCGCCATCCCTACCTCACTATATAATTATCATATGTGTAAAACCTGAACAGGTAGTAGAACGCGGTGATTAAAAAAAACTAATTAAATGCGTTGTCATTACTAGAAAGTACATGATTAAATCACAACGTTTTAACACCATTTATAGTTTAACTGACCAAGATTCGAACTGAATTTTAATTGTTTTTTTTAAAACCCAATTCCTAGTTCAGTTGTACTAAAAGGTTTTTAAAGATCTTAATTCGAGGAAAAGGGCGTTTAAAATTCCGGCCACAATGGCTGCCGTTACTTAACCTGTTTTTCGAGACAAAACTTGGTACCTTTACAGCTCTAATATCAGTAGCTGTACTATTTCCTCCGCGGGTGCACTTGTCTCTTCAGCTTATCAGAGGAGTGATATGGAGGGACTATCTTCTGACACGGGACTTCAGAGTTTGGTCCGAACAGCCTCCGCTTCTTACTACCCGTCCGGGTTATACGCCTATATACTAAATTACACTAGTGGTTTTAAGGATTAGGAAGATTTTATTTATTTGAATTGTATCCGCCTTTACATTGAGGGAAAATTGATTTTTTTTTAAACCATCCTCAGTACACCTGACCGAGATTCGAACCTTGATCTCCCCTTCATCGTCAGTCTAGTCTATTGTGAGGGTAGCACGTTAGACCACGCGGCCATCAAAGCTATTTTTTTTTAATTATTTATTAGGATTATTTAACCGTTCCCTTTCTGAACCGACTGATTGATTTGGTGGCTGAGTGGTCTAACGCGCTACCCTCGCAATAGACTAGACTGCCGATGAAGGGGAGATCAAGGTTCGAATCTCGGTCGGGTGTACCGAGGCTGGTTTAAAAAAAGTTTTTCACTCTCCTTCCAAGCAAATACGGGTACCTTTCCTCTAATTATAACCTCCCTAATCCCTAAAACTATTAACGTAATTAGTATATAGGCCTATGCATATAACCCGAACGGTAGTAAGACAAGGTGATAGCCAAAAGGAAAATTCTATGAGCAAGAACGAAAGGGCCTACCAATTTATCCAGTAAAGGTATTTTCACATACCTTCCAGGTTTCTTTTACGTGCCATAATCGACATAGGACCGACGGCTTTACTACCCATCCGAAGGAAGTTGTGCTAAGGATTTTTATCGCTCAAGAAAAATCGTCTGACCCTAGTTGGGTTAGAACCCACGAACATCGATTCCTGAGGCGAGCACTTTACTCCAAGACCACCAAAAAACCACCCCAAACAATCAGAAAATACAAAGAATTTGATATTTCAAAAATTGCTTGCAAGAAATGCGGATCAAAATTTTCCCAAACTAATAGAAAAAACAAAAACAACGTCTTGGTCTAGTATCAAATATATGAGTTCGATTCCTGCTTCCAATTATTGTCACCTTTACTTTTATTTAATGATATCGTTAGAAATATACAGGGTGTATATTATTTTATGGTATCAAATATTCTAGTGGTTTATTCCTATCGACCAAACATTTATAAAAATTCATATGAACATGGGTCTAAAAACGTTTAGTTTTAAATTTATTAAAGGTTTTCCTCAAATATGGATTGGTCTTAGGGGGAGAGGGGGGGGGGGATCGATTGAATAGTCCGCTTGAACACCAGATTTGAACCCGATGGACCCTTTTTTCCATTTCTGGGAACATTTAAAGTCCATTGTTTTTGCAACTCCTGTGCCTGATGTTAGAAGTTTTACGAGAGAATATCACATATGTATGTGAGCAAATACCTAACACAGGTGTGCTCTACATAGTACGACAAAGCATCGAAAGCAGTCTCAGAGAGGATGCATCGAAGAAGAGGACACCATTATGAACAATTTTTATAACAAAATATTCTGTCTTCTTGTGTTTTTTGTATTCGCTTCTGTTAAACGATGTCTTGTTTAATTTGTACAACCCCTTCTGTTGGATAGCTTATAAATTGATCAATAATATTCCTCGTGACTGAGAAACTAAAAGAGTTTCTGGACTCAAGTTAGTATGAACTTTTCTTAATGTTTGTTCAGTAAGAATACGCTCCTAGAATATTTGACAACAAATTTATATACACCCTGTATATCAGTGAAAAATGAAATTCGAATGAAAATGTCTCATTATTGCTTTAAATAAGAGTGAGATTTTTATTTCTATAAATAATTATCTCCGATGATGATATGTGACCTTGTTTATTTTTTTCATTATTGAGATTAACAAAACAACGTGTCCGGAGGATGTTACAACAGATGACGTCAACATTACAACAAACTCCCGCTTTCTACTCGGCAGGTCAACCAACATGACATTGACACTGGGAAAAAAACCCATGTTCTATGGAGTATTGTGGAACATTTCATTCACAGCGGACCATTTAAAAATTAAAAAGGGAAATGTTAACCAAAACCAAAAATTGCACGGCATTTTTTTTATATAGAACTACGATTCATTAAAAACTTTTTCGTTGTTATTGAATTTTATCTATACAAAATGCTATTTCGTTCCCCCGACTATTTTTTTTACACATAATTTTTATCTTGACAAGGGATGAGATTTTATTTTTTCGAACCGTTCGACAAAATATAATATTTAAAAAAAATCATATTTTTAAAATAAATAATTGTCCTAAATAAACTATAGAAATAATGTTTTTTTTTGTTTAACTTCCCCATAAGCCTATGATAAAATCGAAGATGGAAAAGAGGTAAACGTTTTTGTTTAAAAAAAATTGTTTATAACAATTAAACAACCAGGATGTCATTAATCAATTTTAATAGGGTTGTACTCTGATAAGAGAGAAAATGAATACAAAAAAAGATTGTAGTCAATTAATTGCAATTTGCGATCGGTAGATTGAACAAGTACAAACATACAAACCAACCAACAGCTTCACAAGGCCAACTCATTTTGAAACTTTTTTTTTTTACATTAAGATCCTTTTAATTTTTTATCATTTAGTTGAGTTTTTTAACGTGTACTTTCTGATTATATATCAGCACACGACTCATAAGTTAAATTGAATCTAGAACAGACACGACATCAAGCCCCCGGCCGTTAATTCATCACTGTGGAATGGAAAACACACATTTCGCCACTGATAAATTGTTCGACCAATCCCAGAATCGAACCCTTAGCTCAGTGGACAGACACACTACCGACTGAGTTAAGGTGCCGGACTGAAATAAAGCTCAATAAAATGTATCTACATTTCAGTCTTATATTTTGGATATTTTTTAATAAGAGGTATATTTTAGCACCGCGTCTTACTACCCGTTCGAGTTATACGCTTATGTAATAATTACGCTAATGGTTGTGGGTATGAGGAAGGTTATATTTATAGGAAGTGTACCTGTGTTTGTGTGGAGGGTGGAGTGGAAAACCATTTAGGAAAAAAAACCACCCTCAGTACACCCGACCGAGATTCGAACCTCAACCTCACCGTCACAGGCAATCTAGTCGACTGCGAGCCTGACGATTTAGACCGTGTGACCACCTGTGTGGGTTGTAACTAATTTATCCATTTCCTCAAGCCTCAAGTGTTTTTAATGTTCTATATTTGAAACTTGTACATCTGAAACGCGATTATCAGTATTGCTTTAAATTGAACTGTCACATTAGCTTTTTATAATATTTTACTTGCGGGCAGCATTATTTTAAACAATTATAAGAAATCATTTAATTTAACTTAATAAAATGAAGTGTTTGTTTCTCATGAGCATTGCGCAATATCTGCCACACGTATAGGTCTGAAATTTAAAAAAATCAACAGCCCCTGTGCATAAACATATGCACTTCAAAGCTGGAATTTTTTAATTTTTGATGAGAATTTTTTTTATGTATTTAAGACAGGGTCGGAAGAAATATAAATGAAGAGATTTTTCTTCTGTATGTTTAACGCTAAGAAAAACGTTGCCCGCATTGCGTTGCGTGGTTACCCCGAGCAAAGCCGGGTAGCTACTTCTGCTAGTTATAAATAATAAGCTATGTTAAGTTTAATATCAAAATGCATACTAGCGCTGAAACGGGATATTGTGGTATATTTAAAAGTTCTTAAAATAGTTTGTTATTTATAATGAAATTAAAAAAAAATACTACCGAGAAGTGTTTATAATAGTGTTCTCCATAATAGAAATATTATAAAAGGAAAACAAAATCTTTTAATTTAAAGAAAATATTGAAAATGGCGTTTCTTACCAAAACATTTAATCTAATTTTATCATATCGTAGACTTGGTTGATTTATTTTAACGTCACTTTATAGACTGCATAATATTATTGTTCTGATTTACATGATATAGTAAAATCCAATGGGAAAAAAACTAAGTTCAATTGTTGAATTGCACCCTTAAGCTAATAATATTGAGCCCAAGGTCAGAACTGAAGTAAATAACTACCGCCACAACATTCGATAGTTTAACGACACAGATATCGATAAGTTACCTTGATCGATTCATGCAATGAACACGTAACGGTCATAACATTAAACTTAGAGATAAAATTTACCTTTTCAATAGGTCTTATAATACCTGTAAAAGGTAGATAAGCTATAGTATAATTTTCTTTTCTCATAAAATGCAACCAATAAACCGAAGGTGTGTAATATCAGTGTCAATGTTAGCGACTGGCTTGCTTAGTTCTATCACGAAAGACCGGGGTTTGACTCTAAGTGGGGTGTATTCAGTGGTGGCCGTACGAGAAGAATTTTTACTAAAAATTAAAAATGTGTCTCACAAAAAACTTAAATACACATTTCTTACAACCCATTTTATTCATAGATTATTGTCAGTCACTCTATCAGTACAACACTTTCATTTAAAACTAACAATGCTTGAAATATTTTTTTTAGCAAATAATGTTCAAAACCTGGATTCAGAACTGAAGTTAATTAAATATTTGCCTGGTTTTATAATACACCAAAACATGTACGTAATAAGTGTTTAAGTTGAAAAATTGAGCATTTTTATAAATGCTGTCATTAGTTTTAATTGAAATAAAAACTAAATATTTGAAAAAATAGTTTAAAAAAACGCAAATTCTGTGTTTTTAATTTTAGTTTTCCTTTAAGTTCTATTAATACTTACATAGTTCTTTCCACATTTTATTTTCAATAGTTTGTATGGATATAAGATTAAGCCTAGGTTTTGTGGTGTAAATAGTAAAGGGACAATATGGGGAGTATTTAATAATGGGGGGAGGGGGAAGGAAACTCGCGCCCCGGGCCCCCAAAGGCGTTGGTACGCCACTGGATGTAATGAAGTCTATTTTCTATAAAGGTATTTAATCTCCTCCTCAAGCAAATTTAATTTAATTTAATTTTAATTTTTAGCATAGCGTCTTACTACCCGTTCGGGTTATACGCTTAAGTACTAATTACACTATTGGATTAGGAATTGGGAAGGTTGAATTTAGAGGAAGTGAACCCGCATTTGCGTGGAGGGAGAGTGGAAAACCATTTAGAAAAAACCACCCCCAGTTCACCCGACCGAGATTGAACCTCGATCTCCCCGTCCTGGTGGTCTGGCTCAACACGACTGGCGCGTTAGCCAACTACGCCACCGAGGCGGGTCTCAAGCAAATGCCGATGCAAATTATTAAAATTACCTTTTCTTTAAATTAATGTAAGTTGTGAATAGGCTTAACTATCAGTAAAACACATTGTAGTTTTTTTGTAAAATAAGACAGATCGGTTGTTTTTTTAATAGTTACTCTTAAAACCAAGTTTATTAATGACTTAATCTAGATATTAGTGATTGTAATCGTAGCTTAGATTTTAAAATGCACCTGCATTTGCATGTTGAGGTAATGGGAAATGTTCCCATCCGATATTCGAGCCTCAAACTCACGTCGCCAGCAATACCAATAGATTGTGAACCTGATGCCTTGAAACGCGTGACCACCGTTAAGGGGGTACACTTCCGTTAAAGAAATACTTAATTAGAAGTATATCCACTTCAGTGGCCACGTGTCTAAGGCGCTACTCTCGCAGTAGATAGACTGCTGATGACGGGGAGATCGAGGTTCGAATCTCGGTCGGGTCTACTTAGGGTTGTTTCCAAAATGATTTTACACTCTCTCTCTCCACGCAAATGCGGGTACACGCCATCTAAAGTTCTACCTTCCTAATATATAATTAAATTAGTGAATTAGTATCAAAATATCGTTTGAGCTGTTTTTGAGAAATCTATTTTTTTCTCTTTTTGCCCTTCAGTAAACTACCCTTAATTTTAGGATTGGATATTATTATTTTTTAAAAACTCCTCGGGGTGATCTTATGAAAACGCTAGTTTTAAGCCCGATCGGTAAAATAACGTCGGCTCTATTTGGAGATTCGTAGACAGATGGAATCGCATAAATCACTTTTTTAGATTTAACGGGGTCATGGAACGTCGACATTTATTGAATTATTTTTTTTATGATCAAAATACTTTTTCTCTTCGAGAGGTCAAGAGAAAGTAAAAATCTAGAGAAAAAAAATCGAATCCAATTTTTCTGTTTTTTTTTTTACAAAAGTTCAGCGTCAAAATAACAAACTGGTAATAAATAATGTTCATGCATGATGTGGATGTTAAAGGAAAGTAGATCTCTAATGTGTGCATGGTGCTACATGAAGGGAGGGTAGTTACATAACAAGTGTTACGTAACACAGATCTTATACTTTATAATGTTGAAAAAAAATATTATTGTTCATGTTTTCACCGTTAGTAAACTTACTTATAGTTAACTTCCGATTCTGAATAGTATTAAAAATATAAACCCCTCGTTTAGTGTCACAAAATATTCCTTATGAAATAATAACATCCACTCTTGATTTTTTTTAAAATACAAAGCACAGGCTAGGGGTCTAAGGGGGAGGGAATCAGTAAAAATATGTCTACATGTTGTTACAATGGGTGGAGGCTCAATAAAGGTAAGAAAAAGAGTTACGTGGTTTATGAATGTCCCCTGATAAGTAGTAGGTCATGCACTAGAGGTTGGTCGGTATCCCGTGCACCAAATTCTGCCCCTGACTGTGTATCCCACCCTCATAGCGTCAAGTCTATATCACACACGCTGCAGGGGAGGAGTATTCACAGATAACGATCGTTATATAATTATTATCACAACACTATCTCTCTCCTCTCGAGGAGACTTGTAGTTTTTCAGCATGACCTTTCATACAATATTTTATCCGAACGACGATATTGTAGAGCATTGTTGCAAACAATGTATGAGACACACGAATCTATCCAACTCACATTATTGACCTTTACAATGACATGCTATAAACGTGATCAATAGTCTTCCCTTACCTCCACCAGATGGGACGTTTTCCGTTTCCTTTTCAAGTCATTGTTGTTGTTGTTTTGAAACACATTATTAAACTTTACTAAAAAAAAATGGGAGGGATAAACACCCTTACCTCAACAAAGATCGGGGTTCGTTAACGAACGACACACTGGGAAGGCTGACCGAAGACTGCTTCTTTAGGTATGACGTCACTTCTCTAGGGGCGGGGAATAGGAGGGGTGGGTAGGTCCTGACGGATCGAACGGATTTTGTTTTCAGTTCCCGCCACTTGTTGGCGTTGCGGTCTCCCTGTTCAACTCCCTCCCCTCCCCACCCAAATCCAGCTCATGATATTTCCAACGAACAACTGTTTTCGCTCAAGACGATGTATTTACACCATGTTATTAGAAGTGAAAGAAAATATATAGAAATATTTCGGGAGCAAAGAAAACATAATTTTAATATTTTAACAATACCGATTTGAAAAAAAAACCATCTCGATAACAATCAAATTAATACTGCCAAAATAGACTCCAGCCATAATAATATGAAATTAAACTTTCTGGCTTAAATTAATTTAACCTAATATTAAGTCTTTATTAATTTAGTCATTTATTAACTCGTGCTCTGTTATTGATAACATTAAAATCACTATACAACAGTCAACCATGTTAAACTACTGCGTAAAAATAAAATCAATTTTATGTTCGTGTTGATAGTATTTTTGTAACCTGAACTTGACCTATAAAAATGTTCTATCGACGTAATTGGAGTACTACAATGATGTACTTTTGTTTAGTCTAGATAGGTTGAAAATACGTAGGCCTGTTTTTCGCAGGAAAATACTGTTTTTTTGGGATAGTATCCTTTTTTTTTCCCCTAAAGAACGGGTAGTATGTCCATAGATAGGCCTACAAATTTATTTATTTTAGCACCGCGTCTTATCACCCGTTCGGGTTATACGCTTATATACTAATCACGTTAATTGTTTCAGGGATTAGGAAGGTTATATTGATAGGAAGTGTACCCGCATTAGGGTGGAGGTAGAGTGGAAAACAATTCAGGAAAAAACTTTGACTACGCGGGCGCTGAAGCGGGTATTATTAAACTAACAATACATAAATACAATTATGACGATTGATGTCCCAGCCCAAGAAAATAGCCGTATTCAGCCGACACTCAATATCTCAAGAGAATGCCACAGACGACCGCCACACCCACGGAAGCAACCCCATTTAACTGTCCAAAGCGTTCACTCTCGTGTTTGACTGACCCGCTGATGACGGGGAGACTGAGGTTCGAATCCCAGTATGGTCTACTGAGGTGTGTTTTTCCTAAATGGTTTACCACTCTCCTTCCACGCAAATGCGGGTGGATTATCTCTAAAAATGCTTACTACCTCATCCATACCCCATTAAAGTAAAAATTATATATTTTATATTTTTTTAATAATCCATTAAAAGTTATCTTTAAAAATATTTAAATTATTACCAAGAGGTGACCTGATGGTCTAGGGGTAAGGTGTCAAGACTTCTGTGCTGAGGGTCCGAGGTTCAATCCTCGGTCCCGGCACAGATTTATCTGATTGCCAAACCCTTCCTTCACTTCCGACAAGACGTGTATTAATCACAACTTGTGAATGTGAGGAATGCCAGGCCTCCACCGTGGTTCGGATCCCACGTTAAACTGTAGGTCCTCCATTTCATCTCACAATCACCCTACCATTACACATTAGCGTAAGTGCGTATAAACCGAATGGGTAGTAAGACGCGGTGCTAATAACAATAATAATAATATTTCCAAGATTATTGTCATCAAAACTTTCATGTCCTTGTTCCAGAGCTAACAATAGCAACGTTAAATAAATATAATAGACATTTAATAAAAACTCGTCAATTCTGTTAAACAAAATAATATACATTGTTGCAGAAACATTCCACCAAAGAGCATGACAATCAATTTCATACTTAAGAGTAGGCTTACTCCATAATATATTTATACTTTGTTTATAGCTCAGAAACCATTCGTTTTATAAAATCACATTCCAAATTAAAATAGCTGTATAGTATTACAACTTCACAATAAGTTATTTTGTATCTCAAATAATTGCGGAAATATGATCAAAATGTGAAGTTTCCGTTTCTCTAAAGTGCCCTTAAAGTCTTTCTTTATGGGAAAACTAGAATCGCCATCTTGTTTTAAATGTTAAACAATGCCGAGATACAAGATTTAGTAAAAAAATAGTTAAAACGGATTTTGAGAAAATAGATTTTATACCTTTTTGCCCTTCAGTAAACTACCCTTAAATTTAGGGTTGGATATCTAATTCCAAAAACTTCTCGGAGGACCTATGAAAACCCCAGATACTAAATTTTGGCCCGAACGGTAAAATGGTTTCGGCTCTAGCCCGAGGTACAGACAGACAGACAGACAGATGCAATGCAAACAACGTTTTGGTTCAAGCATGAAACTCGACATTTCAAATTTCAAGTTAGGTTTTTTTTTGACGTCACAATACTTCTTCCTCCGAGGAGTCGAGATAAATTAAAAAAGAAAATGTTTTCATATCACGTCGAGGAAGTTGTCTTTTAAGAGCTTAGCAAACTTTGAAACAAATTAAGCAAAATACTTTTTATGATAACAACTAAAATCTTGTGCCTCTAAAATAATTATTAGATTACTTGAGTATAAATATTGGCTATCAGTGGTTTAAAGTTTGTAATCTATGGAAACAGAATGAGGAAGGTAAATTTTTAAAGAAATTGCCCCAGCATTCGCCTGAAGGAGGCCTGATACAATTATCATAGTAACAGTGGAACTTTATTTACGTAAGGGGATGAGAAGGAATTATCAAAAAAACAGTTGGTTTTGAGGTACTTGCCCCCCTCCCCACCTCACTAAGACAAAGCAAGGTCCGGGAGCCCTCCTCCGTCAAATGTTTGAAAATTGAATACCCTAGAGGCGTCATCCGGAAAACTTTTGAAAATTAAACTCCTTCAGAAGTTATTTGAAGTTTGGATGTCTTCAAAATCTATTTAAAGTAAACCTCACCTTGCAAATTTTTGGAAATTAGGACTCTCTAGAAGCAGTATCAAGTTGGAATGATCCTCAACGGAAAAGTTTTTGAAAATTAATTATTCCTTCGCCTGTAATTTTTTTTAATCGATTTTTCTTCGAACTATTTAGAATGATACCTCCACCCGCCATATTTTGAATTCAGACGCTCTGTGGAAGTATTCGGAGTTAATGCAAGTCACACCATCTTTCAGCTCATATTAAACTGACTAGTATGCAAAAGGTGCTGAAGATACACTAATTGAGCGAGTAAATCTATTACTGGTCAGGGGATAATTATTCCACCATCACTGGGCTAGAAAACAACATAGAAGGGTAAGTTTTTTATTTTTTTTTTATGTAAGACCTATGGTAATATGACCCGAGGAGGGACATACCATCTAGTTCTGTCTCCTGTATGTAGACTATCAGCCGCTCTGGTGGAACAGAGAGTTACCCAGGGTAAAACAAGAAGGTTGTCTACACATCTTACCCCCTAATAAGATGATGTGATAGTAGTGAATTCGTCGGGTTACTGCAAAAAGTTGTAATAATATTAAAAAAATGGAGTTATCTACACTACTATAATCAAGAGAGTTTATTTTATGTCTGTTAAAAGTTGGTAACTGATCTCATGCATTTTAGATTAATTACTTCTGCCCATTTATCATTCGTTATGGCAGAAAAGTAAGCGGTTTAAAATTTTCAAAATTTTCAAATGCGTTCATTCAAAAGTAAGAAATTGTTTGTTACCAACATTTTGCAGTAACCCGACGACGATATGAGGGTGTGGGCCAGTGGGTGTCTTAAACCCTAACTTAAGTCTAACTAACCAAACCCTGGTGACTACTGGGATGATTCCTCTTAAGGGAAGAATACCCCAGCGGGAATCTGGCCCGGGACCCCTAGGTTCGTAGCCAGGTGCAAACCACGGCGCCGGATAAGATGGTAGGGGGTTGGGAGGTGAAGCCCCCTTGTAAAACCGGCCAGGGGCTGAAAAACACCCTCTCTTATTTGCTACAAGTCTCCTTCATCTCTTAATGAAGTTACAAACGGTTAACGCCGCCATAACGAGCTTAACACTTTCTAGACTCGATACAAATGTTGCTAAATTGAACGGAGACGATTGAAACGTACAATCCCATCAGTGAACGATCGATTGAGGCCAGTGGGGTACGTGATTCGATTTTGGTCGATCGGCGAGAAGATGAAACCGTAAAACTTTCTAGCATGAACAAAAAAACAAAATCTTATTTAATTTCTTGTTTTACAATCTCATTTTTAAAAAAAATATATTGAATATCCGCATCGGTGGTCGCATGGTCTATTGCGTGATTCTCGTGTTAATCTGGATTGAAGGTGATGGGTATATCGGGGTTCAAATCCCGGTTGAATGTACTGAGAATGTTGTTTTTTCCTAAAAGGGTTTTTCACTGTTCCTTAGTCAAATTGCGGGCACATTTAATCTAAATTTACATCTTATTCATCCTTAATCTACTAGCGCCAGTGGTTTTAAGGATTTTGAAGGCCATATATTGAGGAAATGTACCCAAATTTGTGTGGAGAGAGAGTGGAATACCATTTTGGAAAAAACCTTCTCAGTACACCGACCGAGATTGAACCTCGATCTCCCCGTCATCACCAGTCTAGTCTAACACAAGAGTATCACCTTAGACCATGCGGCCACCGAAGCGGGTGTGTGCGCCGCAGGTGATAAGCTCACCCTGTGGAAGGGGGGGGAATGAAGGAGGTGGGCAATTAGGGGGATTTTCCACCCCAAATCTCAAATAGTTTTAATAACATCTTCAAACATCTTAAATAAAGTCACACTAGAACCTGGTTGATCCGAACTAAATGGGACTGAGGTTTGTTCGGATTAACCGGGAAAATAAGGAGAAACAGTATTTTCCCGAGTTTTAAATTACGTTTGAATGAGTTTAATCAAACATTAATTTATTTAACCGATGTATAATACGTGATATGTTCTGTAATTATTGTGTTGACTACAACATGTAAATATTAAACATTTTTATTAGATATCACTGTTTATTACAATTATTTTTTAACTTTGATATTATTAAACAA